>JACXGK010000978.1:0-28334 GCA_016801125.1 Novumbra hubbsi
TATATATATATATATATATATATATATATTACAGCAGGTATTTAAGTGCTGGCCTTTTGGGACCATATGACCTTATAACTTTAGCATGATGTAAACAGTCTTCCCTGAGACTAAAGAGATGAGGAGAGCGGGCTTTCCCCTCCCATTTTGTGCCCCGTTCCTCGCTGTGAGCCCTAGAGTCAGTGGTGGACATGAGTTATAGTGGGCGGGGCTCGGCTCTGACGCATGCTGATCTCTCGCCAGCGCTGGTGGATTTGAGTTTGGCCCGGGCAGGTCCCTGTGAGAGTGACGGAGCACCTGGGAGGACACCCCTCTCACTCAAACCTGACAGCTGCTGGATCAAGACGCAACCTGAGAACTCTGTGTCTTCTTGTGCCACCAATCCACCCCAGAGCCCCCCCCCCCCCCCCCCCCCCCCCCCCCCCCCCCCCCCCCCCCCCCCCCCCCCCCCCCCCCCCCCCCCCCCCCCCCCCCCCCCCCCCCCCCCCCCCCCCCCCCCCCCCCCCCCCCCCCCCCCCCCGCACCCTCAATCCCTCTAGCCCTCTCCTCCCTCAATCCCTCCCCCGTTCACTCACTCATCCCTCAGTGCTCTTCCCCACCTCTTCCTGCTGTTTCCTCTGCTTGGTTTGTAATCAATACTACCCTGCTGTCCTGGGAAAGGATTATGGGTGAAGGGCCGCAGGATATCTGAGACACACACACATCAGTTCTCCGACCAGGCAGCTGTGCAAGGGTGTGTGGAGTGTTTGAGTGTGTATGCGTATGCTGGTGTGTGTGTGTGTGTGTGTGTGTAGGAGGGGGATGTGCTGGCTTGACTCTTTTTTTTTATTAGAGGTGATGGGAGAATAAGATACGATACATGATGTACTGCGAATTAAATTAGTCTGTATTAATCATATATTGAACACACTGTAAATCATGCTGGATTAGTGTGCTGTGAGATTCTAAGATACTGATACCTACTGTGACTTTCAAATGGCAGAATTTCACCTGAGTTCAGTCTGAGTACAGACTTTTCAAATGTTCTGGTTCATGTTCTCTATGCCCCACATCCTAGCCTGGGCTTTATCAGTACGGAGTGGCAGCGGCTCTGACCTTTTTTTAAACGTTTCCTGAAGGTTCTGCACATGTACGGTTCACATTCATCCCCTCTCCTCCCCCGTATCCAGTCACCAGGTCGTAGATGTGAAAGCAAATGTGTTCTTCGTTCAATCGCCTGGTAGAATGACGGTAAATAGCATGCAGTACGTCATTCAAAACAAGACCATGGGCTACTTTGGAACAACACCAAAAGAAGCTCAAAATGCCGGCCTGATCGATTAGTTACTATACAGAATCGTGCTGCATTGATCACTGCTAAAACGTAAAAAGTTATCATTTATGCAGCGATTAACTGCCATTGATGTTCTGTAATTATGAGGCCTGTAATCTCAGTAAAACAGATTCTATGAGTTGTGAATAAAGTTGTTCAGATTCGAAGTTGCGGCCCTTGAACTATGAATAACTCATGATCATGTATAGGATCTTTATGGCACTTTTCGAAACACCTGGAGCGCTTTACATATGAAGGGGGAAACTACCCTCACCCGCCACCATGAGGAAATGCTAATCTGTTAGTCCTATTTGACATCAACAGCACTTTCAAGTTAAATAAAAACACACTCACTTCTCAGAGCAGCGTACGGTGAGGAAACTCTAATTGAGATGCTAAACACACAGTTATCTTGATGGCATCTTCCCAAATGCCTTAACGCAGGAAACGATGACAGGTGCTGAATTGGAAGGGTGTCTTCGGGTGTGAACCGGAGTTATGAGATGTTTAACGGCTCTAATAAGTCATTCTTGGGTGTTTCGCGCATTCACGTTGATCAATGGGAAAATCGATGAAGTACAATTTCATTCGGACTGTTTGGTGGGTGACTAAAGTACCGCCCTCTGAGGTTTGAGTTCCTGCGTTGCCCGAGTAGAAACGCTCCGGTCCGCTCACGCCTCTGAGGCGATGGGCCCGGGGCACGGCCGTTTCTGACGTCGGGTTTCTGACAGCGTTGCCACGGTGTCGCGGGCTCCCGCTGTTTTGCCGTCTTAGCCGAGGATTATTTGAATAACAATCATCACCTACTGTCAGCTACATCCGGCCACCGCACCGCCTGCTCCAACACTCAACCCCGTTTTAGTGGTGGCGACGTGACACCCCCCCCCCAACCCCCCATGCTGGAATAGAAGTGGCTGAATGTTGAGGGGAGGAGTAGGTCCAATAAAGGACGGGATCACGTTAATGACGGTGTGTTGATGGAAGAGGGGTGAGAGAGAGTGGCAAGGGTGTTGATTGGGTGAAATGATTCCCTAAGAAGACCCCCACCCCCACTCAACCCCACAACTCCCTGACCCCCCCCGCCTGTATTTACACTACTTTGACTGTTGAAAGAGTAGGTTGCCAGTCAGACAGACATCAATCTATAAATCCTCAGGCAGGCAGTTGGGCAGGATAAACACATTGAGTGGTCAGCTGTTTTGGCTTTCACACAGTGTACAGCATTTCATGTAAATTACGATGTGTGTCTGTGTGTGTGTGGAGGACAGTGTTTAGGCACTGTAGTGGTTGAAGTCTGGTCGTGCAGTGTTGAAAGGAGGTGAGTTGATGGTTTGGTCAATAGTCCTTCAGCTCACTAGTGGTCAGTGCCATAGGAAGACTCCGGCTGCTGTTCCACCATGGCCGCGCCACCAGGAGGGGTGTATGTGTGCTGGGCCCCCAGCCAGCTTCCGATTAATAAATCATAGGTCCCACTCTGTCACGCTGACAGCTCCCGGCCTTCTGCCTTCCGGACCTCCCAGGCCCAGGTCATGCCGAGGCTTCCTGGGTGTCCTGTGAGGACGCGTGGTATGAGTGTGGGCGTACAGCCGGTCAACATGTCCTGACCCCACACCAACTGTCGAGGCTGTGTGTAGAGAGTGGGGTCAACGTGGAGGGAACCCACTTGGGCCACCGGGCTCTTCCTGACAGCTTGAAATGCCAGGGGGGCTGCTCGTCTGTGACAGTGTTGTCACTGTGTGGGCTAGCCACCCGCGGAGGAGTTGTGGTATTAAACCAAAAAGGGTGCACAGGGGTTGCGGCACATTGCACTGCCCTCAGAAGTGACGCTGGGTCATTTTAAACTGGATTAGAGGCGCAGTAGAATGCTTCTTGGATATGAGGAGCCACCCCACCATTGCCAGGTCGGTACATGACGAAAGACCGTGACGCCTGAGAGATGAGTGGCTGTGTGATGGTTGATGATGGAACTCAGCACATCTTTAATGATAAAGAGGTAACAATAGGATAGCTACGGACCCTGTGCAATGCTAAAGCGATCAACTGTAATGATGTGTGTGGGTTTGTGGTTTGTGTGATTTCAGTCCTTTTCTTGGCCAGAGAGAGGGAGCTAAGGGGCTAGCATCTGGTGCTAACTGGACCATGCTAACCCCTTGGAGAGATATGAAGTACTTTGTTCAAGTTGGCTAAAGGCTGGCATCTGGTGTTAATTGGACCATACAAACCCCTTTAAGAGCTCTGCACTTTCTCATATTCAGTTAGCGTAGGGCTGGCTGCCTCTGGTGTGTGAACTAGTATGCTAACTTGTCGTGTTTTATTGTGTATAATTTTGGTTTTATTTGATAAGGATCCACAATTGCACACACGTCAACTTGGCTTCCTGGGGTCTGACACGATATAGAATATCTTCTATATGTTCAATTTAGAATTGGATTTGTCCATGCCTTTAACATCCTTAGCTGGAACACTTGCCAATTTTATTTGTATGATTTGAAATACTGGTCTTAAAGTGTTTAAAAGCGGAGAGAGTGTGAACCTCTCCCCCTTCTTCCCCACTCCAGATAAAGTGCAGGCTATATCAGCGAGTGAAACAATCTAGCTAGCTGCTGTTGGGAGCACATTGCAGCTGCAGCCTGTTTTAACGACGTGAAGCTTCCTGCGCCACTGCCTGACTGGCTCAGCTATCTGTTATTGGACTGAAGTGTGTTTAGAAGACCCGCTTTTCTCATCTCTCTACGTACCGAAGTCGCCATGGTAAAAAAGCATAAATCGATACGATGCAAACAGTTTTCCAGACGGTAAACCATAAAGGCAGGCGGTGACTGGAGGCCATTTCCTGTCTCTAGTTTATAGTCATATTATTATCCAGCTATTTAGTTACATAACATGCATTTTGCACATAACAGTTTTACTTACATTCTTTTTTTCTGAGGGCCCAATTTTTGTTTTTTATGGGTACAGGCGAACACCCAATCGAAATGGAGAAGTGGAGGTGCTCATGAACACTTACATTTGATCAAGAAACTGGCAATTTTGCTGTTTGCGAAAGAGTATGATTGACTGTTATGTTATAATGAGCATTACTTGATTACGTGCTAAATATAATGTAATGTAGTTAACATTCAGTGGTGAATTATTGGACAAGATAACATTCACTTGCTCTTTCGATCCAGATTGAAATGTTCATGAGCGCCGCCTCCTCTCCATTTCCATTGGGTATTCGGCTGAACCAATCACATTTGTTTCTTCCCTCAGAAGATGTATACTAAAAACGGGAATGTGCATGTATTCTAGTGTGCAGATCTCAGCGGTTGTGCTTAATTTAGTAGGTATTTGCATTCGAGGGAGGCCACAACGTTCAGACCAGGAGATTTTAGTATTTGATTTCTTGTTGTGTTTGTAGAGGCAGATAGTCAGACATGTGTTAGCCTGCAAAGTAAATCTGAGCTTCATTAAAGAGCTAAATTAGTTTTTTATGGATTTAATAGGTGGCCTGCCCACCTGGGCTGTATTGAGCCGACTCAACCGGGCTTCAGGCTCCAGGCTCTGGTCCACAGGGAAATTAAAGGCTTTGCAGAGGCCAGGGTAATGGCCGGGGTTAATAGTTTCTATTTGGTCTTAGTACAAACGTCTAATTAGTTAATCCAGTGACATGGTCCTCTATTGTGGCACCACGCACAACAAACAAAAACACCAACAAGCACACATCGTTTATTTACTCTGTGATATACTGTACAGCTATTTTGTCCATGGATGTATTTTATAGACACAATGACAATAATGTATGTCCTGCTACGTACTGTATATGTAGCGTCACATTTGCATGTGTGTGTGTGAGGGTGTGTGTTTGCTTGCGTGTGTATTGGTGGTTGTCTATATGTGGGTTTGAGTTTGCGTCTTGTGTTTACTGTATGTCGGCCCTGACAGCTGTGTGTAGGAGTGAGCTGTGGGCTGTAATGGTTTCTGCATTACAGCTGTGATTGAGGTGGCGTCTAAAGGACCCAGCAGGATACTGCGTGATGTATTGAATGGCTTTATGATGGATGAGAGACTTTAGAGGTTCAGTTAAACAATAAGAAATCAATTCAGGAAGAGACAGGCTAATTAGAGACTTGGCATGCGGATGGGGGTGGGCAGGTACTGGCAATTTTCTTTCCCAAGAATTGACAATGAAGGGTGAAAAAAGAATCCAGCGATGGATTAGACTGAAGCTATGTCTGGTTTAATAAGAGCAGCACTCGTGGGCGCCCTCATAGTGGTGGGGATTGGATTCATTACTTCATAACAACAGCTTTAGTATTTTGTATTTTTATAACAAGTTGACAAGACGGCAGACACTGGACGGCGCATTTACGAAACGAACAAACATATCCATTCGTGACATAATCCTTCTGAATTTGGTTCCCCCCTCTAGTGTTCTACTAAACTCTGCCCCCTCAGTTCTCCGGCTGGACATGGAGAGAGGGGCGTCTCCACGGTAGAGACTGTATTATTTATGTGACCTACCCTACAAACCCCTGTAATGTAGGGCAACCTCTCTATTCCTCCCAGGCACTCTACTGCACAGGCTCTTGTTATTCAGCCCCATCACAGCATCAACCACTTACTCTCCCTTTCACAGAGAGTAGGGATATACCAGGGCTAGGACGACATAACATGGTGAACATCAGACTTCTACAGTTACAGAGAATGAGATATATACCAGGGCTAGGACGACATAACATGGTGAACATCAGACTTCTACAGTCACAGAGAGTAGGGATATACCAGGGCTAGGACGACATAACATGGTGAACATCAGACTTCTACAGTCACAGAGAATGAGATATATACCAGGGCTAGGACGACATAACATGGTGAACATCAGACTTCTACAGTCACAGAGAATGAGATATATACCAGGGCTAGGACGACATAACATGGTGAACATCAGACTTCTACAGTCACAGAGAATGAGATATATACCAGGGCTAGGACGACATAACATGGTGAACATCAGACTTCTACAGTTACAGAGAATGAGATATATACCAGGGCTAGGACGACATAACATGGTGAACATCAGACTTCTACAGGCACAGAGGATCAGGAATATGCCAGGGCTAGGACGATATAACATGGTGAACATAAGACTTCTACAGTCACAGAGGATGAGGAATGTGCCAGGGCTAGGACGACATAACATGCTGAACATCAGACTTCTACAGTCACAGAGAATGAGGAATATGCCAGGGCTAGGACGACACTACATGGTGAACATCAGACTTCTACAGTCACAGAGGATGAGAAATATACCAGGTCTCGGACGACACTACATGGTGAACATCAGACCTCTACAGTCACAGAGGATGAGGAATATACCAGGGCTAGGACAACTCTATAGGATGATACCAGACGTCTACAGTCACAGAAAGTAGCGATATACCATGGTTAGGATGGTACTACAGGGTAACATCAGACCTCTGCTGTCACAGAGATAAGGAATATACCAGGGCTAGGATGACTATATAGGATGACATCAGACTACAGTCCATCTCAATCTCAGAGTTAACAGGCAGCCCACGGTACTGTGCGGTCTTAGAGATGATCTCCTACACGGCATCTTCGCTTTCCTCTCCATCCATCACCTGCCAGGTCATGAAGCCTTAAAGCCTCTTGTACCTGTCGCCTTGCTCTGCTCACTAATGGGTGTCAATTCCATGTCCACCGCTACAAAGGACCTAATTGGTCCTGTGACGGCGAACCGCGTTCCACCCACGTCCCCCAATTAGCATGCTGTCATCCCCCCTTTAGAGCGCACTGTATGCTACGCGCTGCTCTCCCGAGGTGGTGGGGGGGTGGGGGCTTGGCGGAGTGCTGCAGATGGGTGGAGCTGGTGGCACAGCCAGTTGGGCATGTGTTAGCCCGGGGGGGGCATGCTTGAGCCCGGGCACATCCTGCCACGAACGCTCTGTCGCTCGACGCCGTCAGCCTGGTGTCCTCTGTGTGTTTCGTGTTCTCCAATCCCATCCCTCTCACGCGCTCCAAAGTCGTTTTACCTCACCGACCCCCCCCCGACCCCGTTTCCATCCGGCACCTTTCTTTTTCACACCGGTATCTGCAGGCTGAGCTACCCCCACCGCCCCTCCGTAGTACCCGTGACCCCTGCGTCCATTCCCCCCTTTCGGCACTGTGTCAGGGACCTGCCCGGAGAGAGGGAGAGAGAGTGGGGTCACAGGGGACAAGCTGCGCTGTGAGCCTGTCTGCGACCCTCAGCCTGGTGCTCCCGCGGTACAGACGGCGGAACCCAGGGAGCGCTGGTCTACGCGGTGAGGGCCGGTGAGTCACTGGGCCGTGGACGTGGCGCGCCGGCATCCTGACCACTGCACCCGGAGCCCTCAGCGTCGTCTCCGGCGGCTTGCCCGGTGACCTTTCGGATGAACCCGTAGACCACATTGGGGCCAAACGACTCCCAAAGAAGGCCAGGTGCGGCCCATTGTGTTAGTTAGGGCGCGACACTATATCCCCTCTGAAAACAGAAGGGGGCCAGATTAGCTGTGGGCGATGCTCTGATGGTTAGTGGGTCGGCTGTCAGCGGGGTCTCCCGCTCCGCTGGGTGATGTGCGCTTGGCCGTCCATGCAGATGCTCTGTGCGTCGGCACGTGAGCTGGGGACGGGGGGCTTCAGAGTGACCGGCAGAGTGCCTGAACACGGGCAAGAATGGACAGCGAGACCCCTGAGCAGATGTTTCCACAGAGCGCCGTGGCGTTAGTCGTCTAGGATTTCATCTGGCCAGTCAAGGGCATTCAGATTACTGAGGAGGAAAGCTGTGGACCACAGCTGTGTGTTCCCTCTGGAGGAAACCACCACACGCCCCCTCGCGCATTCTACCCCAGTGCCACCCCGAACACACACACACTCTTTTGCCCGACGCACGCAACGTTCAGATATCTGCACTGCTCTCTGCTGTTGCTTTAGACTGTAGAGAATATTTCAGTGATTGCCCCTCCCCCTCCTCCCCTCCTCCCTCACCTCCTCAGGGCCCCTGGCGGTCTTCCCACAAGTCATGTTCTCCTGGATAGATGATGTGTGCGTGTCTCTTGTGTCTTCTTGATGCTAACTCACACGGACGCCCGCGCGGCATTGTGGGATGCCCCTCTCGGTCATGTTTCACCACGGCTTCTAATAATGATGATGAGGCTGATGGTGATGAGGAACCTGAAGGCGATGCTTCTATTTTCTCCTTGTGCGCTTTGTTCAGTATTAATCACTTCATGAAGATGGGATGAAGAATTAGCGGTTTTACAAAACCGGAATGGTGCTGAGCCGACTCGTCATTGTTTAAGGGATGTGTCTTGGAAAATATTCTATTAATTGATTGTTATCTCACGTTTTCCTCGTATATCCTGATATTCGAAGTGCATGTTTTTAACCTGAGCAGTGCGACTACATTATGCACGAAGGGGTTAATGTCTTTTTCATTTAAAGTCTGTTGATCGCTTGTGTTTACCGCCAATGATCGCTTGAGTTTGCAAGGACAATGGAGAGGAAGCAAGAAGCAGTGGTCGCCAAAGCAAATTTGGCAACAGAAATTAAAGCAACTATGTTTTATATCTGTGCCTGCCTTGGACAGGGAAGTCTAGAGAAGCAAGCTAGCAATGCTAGACAACTATACTTCACAAAAAAACAATGGAACATGAAATCATCACAATACAACACCACATCACACCACATCACAAGTCAATTAAACTTCAGGGATATCAATCTGTCTATTAAAAAAGCATCAGCAATTGTGAATTAATATCACCTGTTTTGGAGACAATTAAAGTGGAAAGACAACCCCCAACAATATACGTTTTTTTGCTAGTATCCTTGTCACTACTGGTAGCATGAGGCCTTACCTGCCGCACATTTAGGTTGCGCAGGTAGACAAGGAGAGCAGGACATAAAAGGACATCAACCGAGCAGCAGGCTGTGACAGATGTGAAAGAGTCTGGAGACTCTGTGGTGAGCGTTAGGCAGCCTGTAACAACATCCAGCGTGACTGGTTTGATTGTTGGTCAGTGATGGTCTGGGGAGGCATATCCTTGGAGGGACACACAGACCTCCACAAGCTTGCCAATGGTACGCTGACTGCTGTTAGGTATCGTGATAAAGTACCCAGACCCATCGTCAGTCCTTACGCTGGTGCAGTGGGCCCTGGGTTCCTCCTGGTGCAGGACAATTCCAGACCTCATGTGGCCAGAGTGTGTAGGCAGTTCCTGGATGACAAAGGCATTGATGCCATTGACTGACCCTCACGTTTCCCAGACCTAAATCCAATTGAGATCCTCTGGGACATTATGTATTGGTGCATCTGACACCACCAAGTAGCACAGACTGTCCAGGAACTCACTGATGCCCAGGTTTGGGAGGAGATCCCCCAGGACATCGTCCACCGTCTCATCAGGAGCAAGCCCAGACGTTGTCGGGAGTGCATCCAGGCATATGGGGGCCATACACACTACTGAGTCACATTGTGAGTTCCCGTAATATTATTCACGCAACTTAGAACAGCCTGTGTTTTCAATTGTTTACTTTGATTTTTTGTGTGAGTTTGAATCCAGCCCTCAATCGGTTGGTGATTTTGGTTTCCGACGGTTGTTACGTAATTACACATGTACAGTTAATATTTTGATCTTTAATATATTTTGTTCATCGAGACCTGACGTGTGATTTAAGAGTTCCATTTATTTGTTTGAGCAGTGTATTTGAAATTGGGTTTACTTACCATTTTCTGCATTTGTTCCTGCCCGCATTCAGATTCGACAACAAGGTAGCTTTTTGTAGCCAATTCATTTTTGTCGTATGTAACTTTGAATTCCGTATTCCATTTTGCCCCTTGCTAACAGTACAAATTGGCCTTTCCTACTAGGCCAACACATCACTAGTACTGCTTTGTTTGACCAATGCAAGCAACAGATGTGTGTAGGAACCCATTTGACATCAAAATTACTAGTATCAAAATACTAATCCTAACCGCATGAACTATCCTCAAATGTAAATATTGCAGATTGGTATTGGAAATGTGTTCTTTTTTTTATTCAGGCTTTACATTTTAATGTGGCATTTATTGCATAGCTCTCGAATTACTAGTGTAATTTAAAATTGTATGTATTCAATTGACCATCCCGTCATCCTTCCCGAACATCATGTACTTAATTCTTATCCGTTTCTCTCATTCCAGAGTGTTTGAAATACATGTTGTATGGCGTTTCTCCATCTCCAGAGGTATTGAGGCCCCCTCAAGCAGTGCTACAGTCTGATATGTGATTTCCAAAGCTGCAGCTATTTGGCAGTAAACGCCTCTGCAGTGATTCTCGCCTCTCTTCTGCAACTCTGTGATGTTGCTTCTTGTTGTGATGTGTTTCCTGCCATCTCTGCGCCCTTATCACTGGGCTCTGGAGCAGAAAGAACGCGTGCAATGCTGTAGTGCTGAGATAGAGATGGTTTCTAATATTGTGGCCTGCTCCAATTGCTTCAACTGGGGAATATGAGTGTGTGTATTGTAGGAAGAGAGTGTGTAGTGTGGGTATGTTAGCCCTTGTGTGTGTCTGTGTGTGTGTAAGGGAGAGAAATGAGAGGAGTGATGCCAACAGACTCTGAGAGGGAGGGAGTGGTCAGTGGTCTATCGTGGGGTGGAGAAGCCTGTCTGAGGGGCCTGTCTGCACGTCTGAGGGGCTTGTCTGCCCGTCTGAGGGGCCTGTCTGCCCGTCTGTGGGGCCTGTCTGCCCGTCTGTGGGGCCTGTCTGCCCGTCTGTGGGGCCCGTCTGCCCGTCTGTGGGGCCATGGGCCGGTGGACACTCCGAGTCTGCTATGGAAGATTTCCCTACAGCCTTGGATACTGTATAATTACACTCCAAAAGCCTGAAGCATCTGTCTCCCACACTCTCTCACGTTTCAGAGGAGCATGGAGCCTCGCCCCTACTCCCCAGACCTCGGCGGAGAGAGGCTCCCCAGTCCTCCAACGTGAACCTTCGCTTTTTTTGTCGGAGGCGGAGGTCGGATGTTCTCACGGTCTCAGCGCCGTTGCAGTCGCGGATGCTGGGGGACCGTAGTGGTTGCTAGGGAAAATACGCTCTGTCTTCACCCGCTGTATCGTTTCCCACATCCATCTAGTCTTATGTGGCCTTGATTTCAGCTGCTGGAGACACGTGATCATGGCTGTAAAGAAAACAATGCACGAAAGTGTACTGTAGCGTGCTACTTCGGTTTATTTCTGTACGATGAACACCCATCCCATGCCTGGAATTGGCCTGTGTAAAATACGTGGTTTGCTGCTCTGCTCATTATAATTCCTTATAAATGGCCCTCATGGTTGAATTTATTCACTGATTTGTAATGTTTCCCGTGTCTCAGTAAAGGCAAAGATACTAATGAGTGCGGTCATGAGTGTGGTTGGGTTGGAGTAGTTTGTGCTGTATCGTATCTGAGTAGGAAGCCACTTAATGACTGGCTGGTCTCTGTAAGAAGTTGAGGAGGAGCGAGGGCTTGTGTAAGAAAGCGTTACGGGAGATTCTCCATCTGAGTGGGAACAAGGCACATTCACTTGAGACCAATTAGGCTCAGGCAAGCTGTTCCCCCACAGTGTCCGTGCGTCTCCTCTGCTCCGTGTGAGGGAGGAGTGTGTCACAGACAACTGTGGAGGATGGAAGGAGAGGAGAAGATGGAAGACTGGAAGGAGATAAGGCACAGGGAATGGATTGAAGGAAGCGTTACCCTTTACTGTGACTGTATGCACACACACACACACACTCTGCCACACACAGTCACATGCACGTATACACGCGCAGCACATAACAGAGACACATACAACCCATGTGCAGTCCGTGAACGGGTATGTCTGAATGTTTTAATTAGACGGTGGGAAAGGAAAGCGGTAAAGCAGAACGGTTTGAGCGGTATCCGTCTGTGTTTGCTCAATTAAACGCTGATTGCAGCTAATTGCTTATACAGAGAGAGTGTGAAGTGAGAGTGTAGGCCTGTATGAGGTGGGCCAGGCTTGTATGAGGTGGACCAGGCCTGTATGAGGTGGGACAGGCCTGTATGAGGTGGGCCAGGCTTGTATGAGGTGGGCCAGGCTTGTATGAGGTGGACCAGGCCTGTATGAGGTGGGCCAGGCCTGAATGAGGTGGGCCAGGCCTGTATGAGGTGGGCCAGGCCTGAATGAGGTGGGCCAGGCCTGTATGAGGTGGGCCAGGCCTGAATGAGGTGGGCCAGGCCTGAATGAGGTGGACCAAGCCTGTATGAGGTGGGCCAGGCCTGTATGAGGTGGGCCAGGCCTGCCTGCATGTCCGTCTCCATCTGTCATATTTCCACTGCAATGGAAACAAATATTTAATGAAGGAGGTTGTAATTGCTTCCTATCTCGCCTTGCTCGCTGTCTCACTTCTCCGTGTGGCTTTCAGAAACGTAAGCGGGGGGCACACTTATATCGCCTACGCCGTTGACGCACACACACACACACACACACCTCTGTGAGGTGTGTTTTACATTTTCATGTTCAGATTGTGCAAATGCGCTCAATCTTTGTCATTATATCCACCCGTACATTCTGCGGGACTAATCATTGTAATGTATTTGCGAGATGCTAACTCTAATGCACTGCATTTTGCGACACTTAATTCATCTTAATGGCTTTCGGAAGAAGTCAGCCAAACAAATGGTATCTTCATAAATTACTTTCCTCTCTGCCAGAGCACGCACATAGGAAAGCTTTAACGGCCCTGGAGAGAGAATGAGAGAGGGGCTTTTACACACACACCCTCTTTCCCCTTCTCTCAGCAATAAAAAAAATGCATTTCCTCAGTTCCTCGGAGCCCCCTCTCACTCACTCGGTTTCCCCTCATCTATTCTCTTTTATTCTCCTTCACCTCTCTCCCTTTTTCAGTCTTCATACCTCCCTCTCAGTCTTTCGTTTTCTCTCCCCCCCTGTTTCGTCCTTTCATTCTACCTCTTTCTCTATTTATTTCACTCTCTCTCTGTCGTTTTTTCTTTTTGTTCCGCACAAGGAAAAAGGAGTGTTATGAATCGTGCCCAAGAAAGCTCGGTGGTTTGATGCGAGGCTTTTTGAATTTTGCATCAGGAAATTATTGATGTGTGTGTGTATGTATGTGTGTGTGCAATGGCTGCAACAGCATCCTTATCGCTTCTTCACACACCTGCTTCCCTTCTGAGAGAGCAGCTCCCCTCTCGTCAGGCATCCCCATCAAAGACTGATCCAGTAGCTTCACAACATCCCCGAAAGAGCGTTTTGGTCCCGGTTGAAAAGTCAGCCTGCCCGTCTCCCTCGCTCTGTCTTACTGGTCAGTGTGTGTTTCCTGGGCAGGAGGACAGCCTGGCGTCACCATATACTGATGAGGCAGCGCCCACCCTGGACTGGTGCTTCTGGGAAACAGGCAATCTGGCAGGCGGGGTGGGGTGGGGGGCTGGGGTGGCTGGGGGGTCTTGGCTGCCATATTCTGTGGGATTCTGGGAAGCGGTATTATGGCTTGGGGAGTGAAACTGCAAAGCTTCTGAAAGCACACAGCCTGAGGCCAGTGGTTCTATGAGGAGTTAAAGCCAGTTGGATAAGGAAGGATTTACATGTCTGTGTGTGGTGGTAGTATTAATAACAGGGGTGGTGGTGGTAGTTTGTATTAATGATAGTGGTCATTTTAATAATGGGAGTGGTAGTAGTAGTTTGTATTACTGATAGTGGTAATATTAATAACAGGGTGGTGGTATTAGTTTGTATTAATGATAGTGGTAATATTAATAACAGGGGTGGTGGCAGTAGTTTGTATTAATGATAGTGGTAATATCAATAACAGGGGTGGTGGTAGTCGTTTGTATTAAGGATAGGTATATTATTAATAATGGGGTTGGTAGTAGTTTGTATTAATAGTAATTGTAGTATTAATAATGAGGGTGGTGGTAGTAGTTTGTGTTTATGGTAGTAGTAATAATCATAACAGGGGTGCTAGTAGTAGTTTGTATTACTGGTAGTCGTAGTGATCGTGGTGGGGGTGGTACTAGTAGCAGTTTGCATTACTGGTAGTCGTAGTGATGGTGGTGGGGGTGGTACTAATAGCAGTTTGTATTAATAGTAGTGGTAGTATTAAAAAGGGGGGTGGGAATAGTAGTTTGTATTAATGGTCATGGTAAAATTAATAATGGGAGTGGTAGTAGTAGTTTGTATTAACGGTATTGGTATGTATATATAATGGGGATGGTGGTAGTCGTTTGTATTAAGGATAAGTATATTGTTAATAATGGGGTTGGTAGTAGTTTGTATTAATAGTAATTGTAGTATTAATAATGAGGGTGGTGGTAGTAGTTTGTGTTTATGGTAGTAGTAATAATCATAACAGGGGTGCTAGTAGCAGTTTGTATTACTGGTAGTGGTAGTGATTGTTGTGGGGGTGGTACTAGTAGTAGTTTGTATTACTGGTAGTGGTAGTGATTGTGGTGGGGGTGGTACAAGTAGTAGTATATGTAAAGTTCTGCATATAATTCACGGACGATTCAGGTTCAGGATTTGCATCAATGGGATGTAAGTACAGAGGGAGGCATCGCTGAAAGCACTATCGTCCTGCCGATTGAGCGAGGTCAGTTGGAAGAGCGAACGGATGGGCTAAGAGACCTAGGGAGGGATAAGAGAGAGGAAGGGGATGGGCGAGATGGACGAAGGGATTTACCGGTCATCCATGACGCGTACACACAAACGCGGTGGCAGGGGCAGGCTGGCACGCTATCGAGGGCTCTCAGTGGGACTGAACCGTTTGTGTGCCTATTAACCCTGCAGAACGCACGGCGCCACATTCAACATGCATACACACTCCCCACAGCTCTCATCTCTATCTAATGGCAGGGGCGCAGGTAGAGCATGCGGGTGTTAATTGGGCGGCTTTTTGAAGGACTCCGAAAGAAACCTGGAAACCGAGGCCTGCCGGCGGAGGAGAAAGAGGGAGGTGGGGGAGGGGTAGACTATCCACTCTGAAAGCTCCTCCTCCTTCCCTCCCACCTCCTCCTCGTCTTCAACGAGACTTGCAGCCTGGCTGTTGCACAGTTTTAATTGACAGGGGCACTCGTGCTCTACGATGTCAAATCTCAACGTTTCTAATTAAGGAAGGCTATTGTTGAGGTGCAGGATAGAAGCTTGGAAGAATCCGTCCTTCTCTCTCTCTGTCTCGTTGCTGTTGGGTTTTGGGGTGTTTCTGTCTGCCAGAAGGTATGGTTTAGGGAGGATGCTAAATGGTGAGGTGGACCTGTTTACCTGCTCTTAGTAAGGTCATCCAGATGCACTTTTTCTGTGTTGTTTACGTCTACGTGTAGCTGGGAGTCAGGGGCAAAGGGTCAGTGTTTTTAGTATCTCCTATTTGTCACATGTATTAATATTACCGATCCTATATGTAGCTGTTTAGCAACTTACTGTAGGTTGTTGTCTGCTGACATAATGACAGATCAGTCCCAACCACTGTCCCATAAAGCACTCCTCCTCCTCCCTCCCTGTCTCTCTCCTCCCTCCCTCCTACCTCCCTCCCCATGGTCTCTCCAGTGCTCTGCGGCATTAATAACAGTAAGTGGATAATGTCCTAGCTCATATGAGCATTCGGGTGGAGGCTTAACAGAGGCTTAGCTCCATCCATCCAGTCACGGTGGAGGCAGGCTAACTGGGCAGTTGCACTGTTTCTGTGTGTGGGGGGGGGGGTCTGTGTATCTACCTCCTCCTTCACGTCTTTCTGCCCCCCACCTCCCCTCTCCGTGTTCTCTGGAGTCAGCCCGTGGCCCTGGCCAGGTGAGGCCGAGGACGTCAGAACCGTCAGACTGTAACGATAATAATAAACATGATCGTCAGATGCCAACCCAGCTCCCAATATTGAGTCGGGTCAGGTACTACATCCATACCAATGTTCTAGTGGAAGGACAGGCAAGGTACCAGCTATCCACAGTCCTATGTCAGTCCTATGTCAGTTCTAGGTGAATAATACTGCGTTTCCAATGTTACAGAACATACATGCACGACACTGCTGCCTGTATATTAGCTACCCGTTCACCCCCAAAGTACAACTCCACACCAAACACATGTTGGAAAACAACCTCTGACCTTCTGATACGTCTGAGGAGAGAGAGTACATGCAGTTCCACAGTATAAAGTAGACTCTGACCTCCTGATGTATGTGTGTGGAGAAACGTCCCATCTTCACTGTGCAACTTCTAACTTTCTCACTTGCATACTCTATCACCACATCTCCCTCCCATCTCTCTCCCTTTGTCTTCCTACCTCTCCCTACCTTTCTCTCCCCCTCCCTCACATGCCACTCACCCCCTCTCGTCCCTCTCTCCAGATGGCCGTCGCTAAGAGAGCGTTGACACCAGATGTGCAGTTCCAGTGTCAGCTCAGGGACCAGCTGGGCTCTGAGTTCCAGTGGTTCTGTTAATGAAAATGGCTCTGCCGTGTACATAGCACGTGTGTGTGTTTGTGCGTGTATTGTTTTCTCCAGGGCACTGGCTTGTAACGGTAGAGTCTGTCTGTCTGGATGCTGAGGGCTTTGAGCGAGACCACTGTGGGTCTCATTGCTTCCCATGCCAAACCCAACCAGAACCCCCACCCACAGAGCCCTCAACACCAAGCAGCCACAGCACGCCGTCTGAATGATCTCCACATCCCTCCCCCCTTAACACCTCTCGCTCTTTCTCTCTATCTCAGTCTCTCACATTCTCCTTGTTTCAAATGTAATGATTCCTTCATTTACTTACTTAGCAGAGATCGGATCAGGCAAACGTGTCTGACACTACTTCCATGCTCTTCTTCTGATACACATGCATGACGTAACACCTAGTCCACGATAAAAAAAATGTTCTGTTCTAACCACTGTAGGAGAAATGTGTTGTTGCAATAATTTAGTGTTGGTTTAATTACTGATTAATAGTTTAAATGAGGGCGAGTCTAGGCTAATGTAATAATGTATGTTCTAGTCTGATAAAAGCTGGAAAACACAGTTGTTCACTGAAGTGGCTGCGGCCACATGCTGAGCTCTGTAATTTGAAAATGTGTTCTGAAACAATTCATTACTAAAGCTTCCTCCTGATCAATTAAATGATAAAAGAACAATAAGAGGAAGACTTCCGTATGGCTGGTGTTCAGTGTACGGAAAGGGACTCTGTTAAGATGTGTCTGAGGGAGAGAGATGCTGTTAAGAGTTGTTATTACATTTCCGGAAATATAGGTGAAGTGTCCTGCTCACCAAAGGATTTTCTCAACCATTCAAACCATCCCTACAAGCCAACCTCTCCAATAAATTGACCACTGTTTATCATGGACAAAAGGAATATTTCGGTTTCCATGTACACTGCTTAGAAATATGAAGGGAACACGTAATCAACACCAAGTCAATTCAACTTCAGAGATATCAAACCGTCCAGTTAGGAAGCATAAGCAATAAATGGCACTTTTTTGCTGCAGCTGAATGGGTGTTTTTTTGTACAACAGGTGCACTGTAAAAGCCACAGCAAAACAAGGTGTGCAGTGTCTCCTAGTACAATGTTTAGAGCATGGAGGAGATACCCGGAGACGGGCCATTACACGAGAAGAGCTGGAGAGGGGCTGTAAAGGGGCATCTACCCAGTAGCAGGATCTGCCCCTTTGTGTGAGGAGGAACAGGAGGAGCACTGCCCCAGCCCTGAACAAAATGATCTCCAGCGGGCTACTGGTGTGCATGTTTCTGACCAAAGGTTGGCATGAGGGCCTGAAGTCCATTCGCCAAGGAACACCAGAATTGGCAGGTTTCCTACTTTTCACAAAAGAGAGTTGGTTTACACTGAGCGCATGTGACAGATGTGTTTTATGGTGAACGTTATGCTGCCTGCAACATCATCCAGCATGACCGACTTGGCGGTGGGTCAGTGATGGTCTGGGGAGGCATATACTTGGATGGTCACACAGACCTCCATATCATGACTGCTGCTACATACTGTGATAAAACCATCAGACCCCTTGTCACAACTTAAGCTGGGGCAGTGGGCCCTGGGTTCCTCCTGGTGCAGGGCAATTCCCACCCTCATGTGGCCAGAGTGTGTAGGCAGTTCCTAGATGACAAAGGCATTGATGCCGTTAACTGGCCTTCACGTTCCCCAGACCTGAATCCAACTGAGATCCCATTAGCTTTAATATATTTACATTGAGACCTGGTGTCTGATTGAAGTGTTGCCTCAAGATTCTGATCAGATGCTTTAGAACACTGATCTGAATCTGGTCAATACTGTTTGTCATTGGCCTTAAATAACTTTACATAAGCATTGACAGATTCTTGCCAATCTGTCCATTCCAGATTTACTTTATATAGACAATATAGAGAGATACAGTTGATATATAGTTGAGTAGCTTTGAGGAGGTTTGTAGAGTCTGTATTTCATAATTTGTCTTCTAGAAACGAACTACTCACAGGCATTTTGACACAAAATGGATGCCATTAATCAGACAGGTGGTTGAAATGTATTTGTCTTTTACAGATGAACAGATACATACAATTCAGTATTTATTGAATGGATTTTTTTTCTACATTTTCTGGTGACATTTTTGTGAATGTGTTCGTAAGCAAAGAAAGTATGGATGGATGGCCTGGTGAAATAGAGACAAAATGGATGAATATCTGGGCGACGCTGAGACAGGATGAATGTATGAATAGACATTTGAGAGATGCACAGAAAGTATGGAGTGATGGATGACAAAGAGAAACAGAGACTATGAATTAATGGGCTAGAGAGGAAGCATAAATATCGATGGATGAATGGTGTGGACATGCAGAGACAATATGGATGGGTGACCAAGAGAAGAGGAATTATGTTTGGATGGATGACCAAGAGATACAGAGACTGTATGGATTAATGGACTAGAGACGAACAGTAACTATGGTTGGATACATGACAAATCAGTGAAGTTTCCCTGTCTGTTCCATTGTCATGCAAAGTGGAGCCTAGTCAAGGGTTGCATGGAGGTCAAGGAGATGAGCGAGGCGGAGATGTCAATGTTGGTGCGTAGGTAATGTTGGTGTAGGTCGGTACATTGGAACTAATGCGATGAAGCGGAATAGATGAACGCTCGGTCTAGGGGCTCCAGTTAAATTGCATTACAACTGCATTGTGCTTTAAACTGTAAGCGAGTAAAAGCCAATTGGCTAGAGTATGGCTGACATGTTGCTCCTATTGGAAAGGATCTTTCCTGCTGCTAATTTCATTATGTCCTAACTTTATTTTAGCCAAACGCAGTGTGCTTGTACAGGAACATTCCCTAAAGATATGTATTGATGCGTGTGTGGTTGCTTTGTACAAAAGAGACCGGACACATCTTTTTTTCAAACACTTGGCTACCTGTGGATTATTATGTTTTACATTTGTAGATGCTATTCTAATGGATTCATCCAGATTATCGGCTACGGGTCGTTGGAAGGACGATATTTCAGGGGAAAACCATGTTGTGCTTCATTGTCGTGTATGTTACTGTGTTTACAAACTGTAAACCACTGCATGGACAACGAGACAGAGGGAAACAGGGCAGTAGAGTAACGGAGAGCGATAAGCGGAGAGCGAAAGAAACAGATCTGACAAGAGATCTAAAATGGCCGATATTTTTTAACACATTTACCTTGTTTTGTGAGCCGTTTACTCGTCTGCTACTATTCCTTTGAATATAATTCAATGGCCAATGCAACCAAGTGCAACTGTTGTTACACATTTGAAGGGCGCTCATCGTCCTGCCCTGGCCAATAGCGAATACACACCCCGCTGGATCGTTGGACTGATCTCACCCCATGGCACGGACCATTGAAAGAAAAACCTTGGTGTTTGATGGGTCTTGCTGCCTGGGAGCTGCTATGGTGAAGTTGTGTTGGGTTTCTAATTCCCTAGATGCTTCTACTGCTGCGGTGGATCAGGTTGTCTGCTGAGCACATCCAGAATGCTCCCTCCCTCCCTCTCGCTCTCTCTCTTTCCCTCCATCCGACTGCAGCACACGTCCCTGAATGTGTTAACTGGGAGCCCCAGACAGTGCAAATGTGTTTATATGACACACTGTACTGAATAATGTGTTTATATGACACACTATACTAAATAATGTGTTTATGGACACAGTAGCGCTATTTATACGCCATGACGAGCTGAAGCTAAAATAACATTGTAAGTGAGCTGATTTTGACCTGTTTACCGAGACCTGACGTCCACTGATGTTTTTTTTTGTTTCTCCAATCCCCAAAATGACCTTAATGAAAAGCTTTTTCTAAGAAAGAACCATTGCTTGCAGGCTCTATTGGCAGGTCCCAGTTAGGCAGAACCGTAACCCATGAAGAAAGAGCATTTGCAGACAGTTTGAATCCAAAAACAGACCCAAAAATCATCAGCCATAGCAGTAGGTTTGAATGCCTTGATGTTTTTTTACTGGCCTTTTATGGGAATCCAACCCGTGATCGTGATGTTTTAAGTGTCATTCTCTACCAAGTGAGTTCCATTGGACCATCTGATTTCCTGGGTTTCATCAATAGTAGTCCCTGGGTGAGTCAGGATCATTGTTGTTGTTCTTGTCCCTGATGTGCTGTGGTTTCTGGCTGTCCTTTCATTCAGATTGGGCATCCTGACCCTGATCCATATTTATCCACTTCCTGTTCCTGTCTCGTCTTCATTCCCTTATTCCTGATTGTCCCTCGTGTCCTTTAACGTTCGATCTCCCTCCATTATAAACTCCTGGCTTTTTAATGGTCATCTACCTTTGATAATAGGATGTTTGTTTCCATTAGGTTTGTACTTTGTTGTTCATCTTGTTTTTTTAATGTGTTATTTCATCAGTCGAGTGGCGTTATTGATAATGGTAATGGCAATCAACTGGCTGCACAGCTGGGCTTTGTGTATGTGCCACATTAAAAAGCATTTTAGAGAAAATAACACATATGTGTGTATATTTTGTTGTGTATATTTTATTTAGCTTTTCATTCTTTGTGTTTCTCCAGCAATTTGTGAGTCTATTCAACAAGCTTTGTTTCTGTGCCAAAATATTGTCTCTTCAGAAAATGTAATCGGGTCATTCTTTGAGTGTCTCCCTTGACTCTGATTGCATGTAAACATTTTAAATAACAAAACAACAACGTAAATGGGGTTGGCAAATTGGCTTGTACCAGTGGTGATGCTTGTGGTGAGATATTCAAGGTCATTCTCTATAGTTATAAACTGTTATTGGGGATGGGTCTATATTAAATAAATATGTAATCTAATCACTCCATTTTTGTATGTTACATGGACTCTCTTGATCATTTGGTGTCTATACAGTTGATGCAGTGTTACTGGTTAATCCATTGACATGGAGGGAAATAACATGAACAAAATGATTAATCCTTTCACTTTAGTCAATTATTTTTAAGTTTTGATGACCTTGGATTTCTGATTGTTTGGCCTCCATTTTTGGAAATCCTCATTAACTAAAAGTCTGTTGATGTTAAAAATCTTACTGGGGGGACACTGTTGTCAAAGTGGTAACAATTATGTCAATAATATTAGTTGAACAGAAACTAAGATGTATCCACATTCATGAAATAAGAAAAATGCCTCACCCAGATGCCTTGGTAATCCAAGATTCAATTTAAGTTTTGTAGGTAAGTTGAAATTGCTGGTCGAGGGTTAGCCGTGGATGTGGTGACGGTGCTGTGGATATTGTCCCCATGGAGAGAGAATGGGGAAGGGGATTTTAATCCGGGGGATTTAGCTGACTGCTCCGTTTGGGAAGACCTGGCGCTCTTTAAATCCCCTGGCTGCTTTTCACCGGGCTCTGAAAGCTTCGGGATGAGGAGGTGAGTATTATGGCACTGCTGCACCAACTGCCCTATAATGGCAAACTGTAATATGTTTTCATTTTTGCAACGGCATCCTTTGACAATGGTGAGCTGCTTAGCAAAGTAGATAGTGGGGCAGCCGGCGTGGAATTTCAACATCCGCTGTACTTTAAGAAGAGAGGATGTTAGAGGCTTACGCTAAAGTTGTAAACCAGTGAGATATAGTTTTTTTTTTTTTTTACAATGTTTTTCTCCCATTTGTGTTAAATACTTTTAACTTCTCTGTGTCCTCTGTTTCCGGCCACAACATCCTCTGTCCTGCACGTCCCCTAAGGCAGAGGCCATGTAATTAGGCCCTTGTTAACTAGGACGGGTTGTTGCTGTAATTAGCAGCACTACTGGGTGGCTTCTCTCACCTCTGATGACATCACGATCATTGGAGGTGCAGGAGTTGCCACGGTGATAGCTACCACAGCTGAGGTGGGGTAACAACCCTAAAATACCCCGTCACCTGGGAGTACTTTTGTTGTTATCTCCTTAACTAGAAGAAAACTGTTGTTGTTATCTCCTTAACTAGGAGAATAATGGTGTTGTTATCTCCTTAACTAGAAGAAATCTGTTGTTGTTATCTCCTTAACTAGTTGAATAATGTTGTTGTTATCTCCTTAACCAGGAGAATAATGTTGTTGTTATCACCTTAACTAGGCAAATAAAGTTGTTGTTATCTCCTTAACTAGGAGAATAATGTTGTTATCTCCTTAACTAGGAGAATAATGTTGTTGTTATCTCCTTAACTAGGAGAATAATGTTGTTGTTATCTCCTTAACTAGGTGAATAATGTAGTTGTTTTCTCCTCTGAGAATACTGTTGTTATGTTGTTACACTAAGAGATGGTAGACGTCAGCAGTGTCTGTGCCTGTATTGGCGTGTGCCAGTGCGCCCGTATCCATGTCCTGGTGCATTGGCCTGTCATTCATGTATTGTGTGCATCGCCATTTGACCTCTTCCTGTGTGGATATGTCATATCAGTGTTGTCTTGATGCTCTTTCTTGTTCATCTTTCCATAGACAACTGGCTTGGCATTTGGAGTCGTATGTGAAATGTGACAACAGTCAGCAGGAAGATATAGTGGAGGCAGGCAGAGGCAGAGACAGGCAGAGACTGACAGAGGTCGAGACTGGCAGAGGCAGGCAGAGGCAGAGACTGACAGAGGCAGAGACAGGCAGAGACAGACAGAGGCAGAGACGGACAGAGACAGGCAGAGATTGACAGAGGCAGAGACAGGCAGAGGCAGAGAAGGCAGAGATTTACAGAGGCAGAGAGAGGCAGAGACAGACAGAGGCAGAGACAGGCAGAGACTGACAGAGGCAGAGGCAGGCAGATACTGACAGAGGCAGAGACTGACAGAGGCAGAGGCAGGCAGAGACTGACAGAGGCTGAGACAGAGGCAGAGACAGGCAGAGACTGACAGAGGCAGAGACAGGCAGAGGCAGCTTGGCTGTCCCAGCAGTCATCTTAAGATGATTTAAAGGGTTATTACGCTGCCCGCAGGGGAAGAGCCATCCGTCGCTTATTTCTCTCGTTTCTATCTCTGCTGTTGGTGCGATATCAGTGATCAATCACGGTGTGTCAGTTATATCAGTGTTTGGACCCAAGCCTGGCCGCGGGGCGATGGGGAATGCAATAAAAGATTCGGGAGGTTTTCACCTTGATGAAATAATAAGATAAAACTACAGACAATGAAATCAAATGTGTCCGCTGTCTTTGTGTGGAGAGCAAAGGAATTATCTATTGAAAACCTAACGTGTGTGTGTGTGTGTGGTCTGTCTGTGGGTCTGGGTGTGGTCAGGAATCTTTTTACGATGCAAGTAGACATATTATCCATAAACATGCATTTCCAGTTACCCTTTCCCCACACCCAGTTGTACCTCGGCAAAGCCGCTAGATTCTTCCAGAAGTCCTGTCAAGTCTGCCTCTTCAGCCTGCTGGGGGGCGTGTCATCCTCCTGTTTACCGCCTGTCTGTGGGTACCTGGGGGGCGTGTCATCCTCCTGTTTACCGCCTGTCTGTGGGTACCTGCCTGTCGTTTGTCACTGTAATGTCCAGGTTGCTAGACGACTGTCTGTGGCCTGGGTGTGACAAGGCTCTCCTTTGACCGTCACCGTGTTCCTTCTGCGGCCATGAAGGTCATCAGCATGAGTTGGACCACATGGGACGATGTGACACAGCTGGATTGTGCCAAAAGACACTGGGGATAAACAGATCTCCGGAATGCCACTCTGGAAATCCGCTGTTCTTGATTTAGGTTCAGGTGTATTTTCATGCCACCATTTGTTCAACGCAAACAGTCGTTGAAAAGAGACACCTGATGGTTAATAGTGCTCAGTGTTGATCCTGGCCAGACCTCACTGACATGGGGCTTAACAGGTCTTTAAACGGGAGTGAAGCCAGTTTGCTGTCTTCAGCCCAGTTGGTCCATGTCCTGTACGGTCCGGTCCTGTCACTCAGCTTATGGAGCCAGCAGGTCCAGGATTAGAGGTGCTGAGACCTCCAGCTGTTCTGGGATCAGCCAGTTTGGTATTTACTGGTATTTTGCTCAGAACCATGGCATGCCTCCGTGCCTCCTCTGAGGTTCACACTTCACACAGCTCTGATAATGACCTGTTATTTGGGAGTTGTCTCAATCCCTTTTCCATCACGAAAGCAGGCTTACGATCAAAATTCAAAGAAGAACATAAAACAAAAACATTAGTTGGGCTTTTTTGCGTAGTATTTTCTTTTCCTAGCCTTCATGGAGATATAGAGATAGGGACAGAAGGATTTAAAGAGATAGAGGGATGGATTGTGAAAGCGGTGGCTGAAAGATTGTGGAGAAAGAGAGAGTGATGGTTGGGGGAGAGATTAGTGTTGAGGTTTGTGAATAAATAAACAAGATGGTTTGTCAGAGGAGTTAGAGAGATTCATGGGGGATGACGGCCGCTGCTGCCACAAGAGACAGGGATCAGTGTGTGTGATTTTGTTTGTGTGTGTGTGTGTGTGGAGGGAGTGAGGGAGAGAGGACCGAAGACTGACAGAGGATGAGGGAAAAACTAACCTTGTCCCCAGGCTGGCGCATGAAGGCTGTTAATAGCGTGGGACAGTTTGAAATTTAAATTTAAGGAGGCGTGGCTAGTTTTGTGTGTGGCAGGGCTATTGGACTCGGTGGCTATCGACAGTCAAATGAAGGGTTATATTTTATTGACCACATTGTTTTTGGGAAGACCAACTGATGCTGAGTTTGGCCGTGTAACATGTGAAAACCATCGCAAAGATGATTACGAACTCTGTTCCTTGATTGAAATCACTTTGAAGCCCACATAATGTAGGGAAAGGTTTCGAATGTTCGCGCTACATGGTGATGGATTGCGAGATCAGCCAATTAAAAGTAACGGGAAATTCACCCACTGCACTTTTCCACTGGACTTCCATTGTGAGACACGGTGAAACCAGACGGTTGGATGGAGGAGAGACGGCTGGTGGACCAGATTAGAGGAAAACTGATTAAACCTGATTCATGGATGTCTGCCACAGAACAGCCTCTTGTGGGATGTGCAGTTATTATGTTTTCCTCTTTCTGCTATATTCTACTTTCATTTTCTATATTCTGCCTCCACTATGCTTCCACTCTCTATCTCTCTCTCTCTCCCTCACCCCTGCCGACTTTCAACTCACTCTCAGTGTCAGCATAGACAGCTGAATGGAAGCCATGTTTGACACAGAGGACCTTTGGAATATGTCAAAATGGAGCTTGCTGAGAGAACTTTGGCGTGCGTGAGGTGTGTCTGGTGTGAGTCGGTGCTGCTGTGCGTATGGGAGTTCTGTTTACGCAGTGTGTTAGGGGGAAATGGATGTCCTCTCTCAGAGGACACTGCTTGTAATCGTCCTCTGATGAGCTATCACCGGAACGCTTTGACTGATTCCCTTTGCCTCTGTCTATAGAACTGTCACCTGGAAGGGATTGATGCCATTTGCTGATGTGCCACCGCAGTCAGTTCTATGATTTATGGTCTGTCTTTATCAGCCCAGGTGCTCTAAATGCAGGGCGCAGCGGGTGGAGCTGTGAAGATCCTCTAAATGGATGGGGCATAGTGGGTGGAGCTGGGAAGATGCTCTAAAAGGATGGGACGTAGTGGGTGGAGCTGTGAAGATCCTCTTAATGGAGGGCATAGTGGGTGGAGCTGTGAAGATGTTCTAAATGGAGGGTGTGGTGGGTGAAGCTGCGGGGAGATTGTTTAAATGTGAGGGTCTGTTACCCGTGTGTAAATAGAGTGAGGTATTGTTCCTCTTATGTTTGCTTTCTTAATTGTTGGAAGGACACACTAATCGCCTGATTGTAATGGTTAGGTTTAGGGATGCATCAAGGCAGTAATAATTAGTAATGAAGAGTCAAACTGTTTTAGTTGTCAGCATTGTGATTAAAACTATTGTGTTTATGCCTAAACCATAAAAGCAAACACACCATTTCTAATAAGACAACTGATTTAAAATTAAACCTCTCACAGATACCAACTGCTACTCTACTAACCCTAGTTCCTTATACCAATTTCGGTTTCATTTGATTAGTTCTGCCCACACGTTCTCAAAGCAGGCGGCACTGCTCAGAAACACCAAATTTCGGTACACTGGGCTGTGCTGTCTCTGTTTTGAATTGAATATGTGTCCCCCAGATTGCCCCTCTGTCTGCACGTCTGACCAACGAGTGCTGGGTGGCGGTGGCAGCGGTGGGCAAGCACAGACCAGGGGCCATGTGCCCAAATGTGATTAACATAGATTTGTGGTAAATAATCCTGGTGGGTAGTGTAAGCAGCTTCCAGTGGCTCCGGAGTGCCTGTGAGGGGCAGGACACACCTGTTTAAACCCCCCTGGCGGTGGCGCCCTCCCCCTCCTCAGCCACATGGACTTGTTTTGATGCCGCTGTTTCCTGTTGCACAGAAGGGGGGGTGGCGATGACCTCATTAACAGCCGGCACAGTATACACACCGTCGCCTTGGTGTTGTAGTGGAGAAGCTGGGGTTTATTGGAACAGGACTGGTTCACCCCTCAGAGTCCTGGTTCTTCTCTGAGGTTCTTCCTTAGTTCTGACGTACTAGGGAGTTCTGCCTTTTGCTTCAGTGCATTAACTCTGGGTTGTTGCTGGCCCTTTGTGGTTTCAGGCTGGGTATCTGTGAAAAGCACTTTGTGACAACTGCTGATGTAAAAAGGGCTTTATAAAAGAAATGTATGGGATTCATTGGTTTGTCAATGTGGTGCTGCATAGTTATGGGTGTATGTTATTCATACTGTACATTATGGCATTTTTGGTTTTTAACTGCTTTGGGCCTGCATTACTTTCACTGATGAAATGGAATTTGGACGTTGAGACATTTTGTTTCCATATGTTTATGTACGTGATAATGGATGATGGGATATCATCCCATCCTTTTTTAATTAGATGTTTATGTAAACAATTTTTCATAAATACATGTAATGATGTGTTTGTTATATAAATAGTGATAATGAGGTGTTGTGCATTTCTCTGAACTTCCTTTTATCCTTGAAATGCTTAGTTATATTGTGTGGGTGTTAAAATATTGAAATAAAAAAATATTGCTTTTCAGTACTAACCTCTTTAAACAGCTTTACTGTCACTAAATCATAGCAACCATGTGACATCATCCATTTAGCCATCCAAGATACCATCTCACCAAAACAGACTGCAATTCTAGACTTTTTTCCCCAGATATTTTTCCACAACCCTCAGCTTTTACACAAAGGCAACTGTCATAACCATTTCTGAGTATTATTTCAACCTAAGGGTGTAAATGTCATCAAACTAATTTCAAATGTAATTAGCTTTAACTGTTGGAGGTGGAAATGGTTTCTTGCAGCCATATTTTCCACCTGTCGGCATTCTACACCTCTCAATATTTACAGCATGTGATGATGTGTGTCATCTGCATGTATTCAGCACAAAGATTGTCATTGCCGCCTCTGGGTTAACAAAGCTTAGCATATCTCTCTCCCCTCCACTCTGTCAGTTACACACCTCTTATCCACTCCGTCAGTTACACAGGTCTGACTCTACTCTGTCAGTTACACAGCTCTGGCTCCACTCTGTCAGTTACACAGCTCTGACTCCACTCTGTCAGTTACACAGCTCTGACTCCACTCAGTCAGTTACACAGCTCTGACTCA
>JACXGK010000978.1:28434-82168 GCA_016801125.1 Novumbra hubbsi
ACAGCTCTGACTCTACTCTGTCAGTTACACAGCTCTGGCTCCACTCTGTCAGTTACACAGCTCTGACTCAACTCTGTCAATTACACAGCTCTGGCTCCACTCTGTCAGATACACAGCTCTGACTCCACTCTTGTCAGTTTCACAGCTCTGACTTCACTCTGTCATATACACAGCTCTGACTCTACTCTGTCAGTTACACAGCTCTGGCTCCACTCTGTCAGTTACACAGCTCTGACTCAACTCTGTCAATTACACAGCTCTGGCTCCACTCTTTCAGATACACAGCTCTGACTCCACTCTTGTCAGTTTTACAGTTCTGACTCCACTCTTGTCAGATACACAGCGCTGACTCCACTCTTGTCAGTTACACAGCTCTGGCTCCACTCTGTCAGTTACACAGTTCTGCTTTCCACTGATGGGTTTCAACACTGGATGCTTTTGAGGCACAGATGGTGCTTTTCTCCGACACCACGTTTCTCAATGAAATCCCAGGAGAATTCAACAAATGTAGAGAAAATGAATCAGAACGTCATGCACTCTTCTGCCTGTGTGCTGTTTTCTCAATATTCAAAGACAATTGAAGTAGAGAGCAGCAGGCGTTTGGGAGAAGATGAAGAGCAGCAGGTGTGTTGAAGAAGATGAAGAGAAGCAGGCACATTGGAGAGGATGAAGAGCAGCAGGGATGTTGAAGAAGGGGAAGAACAGGAGGCCTATTGAAGTAGAGGAAGAGGACCAGGTCTATTGAAGATGAAGAGCAGCAGGTGTATTGGAGAAGAGAAAGAGGAGCAGGCCTATTGAGGAAGATGACAATGAGCAGGTATATTGAGGAAGATGAAGAGAAGCAGGCATTTTGGAGAAGAGGAAGAGCAGCCATTGTTTTCTTTCAGTTGCTCAGTCACTGTCATCCCTATCTGCTTCTCGGTTTCTAAATGATTGTTTATCACACACCTCATTTGAAAAGTGGACACAGTAATTAAATCACGTGGGCACAGTGAGAACACATGAACATGTTTCAGGATAATATATAGCATGATGAAGTTCCCTCTATTGGCGTTAAGCAACCTCTTGCAACACCACAGTGTGTTGGCAGGGAAGGAAGACCAGTGCCTGTGAAAAGCCCTCAGTCCCCAGGCTATCTCTGCTTTAGTGAAACAAGGCGGATAAAAGGGCAGATTCAGATCCCTGAATCACACTCCAGCTGAGGCAGACCATATTCACATTGTTGCTGGAAGGTTTTATGATGCGAACAACTTCTCTGCGAAATTATCTAGAAATCAAGCCTCACTCTCTCTTCCTTTCTTCTGTGGTTATCTGCCTCCACCCCTTCTATGTCAACCCCCCCAGACATTGTGGTTTGTAGCAGGAGGCCGGTACTCAGTGTCCGCTCTCAGAAACATATGGGAGTGTGAACCGCTGAGCCTGTTGTGCTATGGAACTAGGCAAGAGATGACTTCAGAACCTAGTGATTCACCCATTCAGCAGGCATAACCCACACAGAACAATTAACTAACGGTGCTAAATCACTAGGATACCATTCTAACTCTACCTAATCACCAAACACAGGACCACAATCTACCCATACTGAATTGCCAGGAAATGGACTGTAATCTAATTATACTAAATCACAAAACACAGGACCACAAATAAATGGTACATTATTACCAAACACAGGACCACAATCTAACAGCACTAGAATACCAAGAACGGGTCTATACCAACATTTACTAAATCAACAGTCACAGGACTATAGTCTAACTGCGCTAGATAAGCAAACGCCGGACTACAATCGACTGTAACATAGCATCACTCTATCAATGTCGGTCCTTTCAGACACAGACAGCTACAAGCCAGAAAGACCAGCGCTCCTGCGCAGTAAGAGGCAGGTCGTGGAGGTTGAAGTGGGTGAGAGGGAGGCGCAGGGGAGCCGAAGGGGGAAGTAGGTTAGAGTCAGTGAATGCATAAAGAGACAGTAGAGTAGAACATTAATCAATTATAGATATGGAAGTGTGGTCTGTCGGAGGACTGTTACTGTAATTGGGAGGACGGCAGGAGACACCGTGGGAGTGGGGGGAAGAGCATCCTCTCCCATCCACGTGTTAAATTTACAAGGCAAGAGAATGGGATGCTAACGCAACACGACTCTAGTTAAAGCTCCTTTGTGGCTCAGTTGCTAGAGCGCAACTTTTGCGATGCCAGGATTATGGGTTCAATTCTTGGGGACAGCCAGGAACATACTCCTGACTGTAAGTGGATAAAAGTGTCTGCTAAACGATCCTTGGTGGCTAGCCAACAGGGATATGAAAGGCAGAGATGACGGCCGACCTCTGTGAAGGTTGTGTGTCATGTGACAATGTTAGCAGACCCCTTTGTGAAAGCCGTGTGTCATGTGAGAACGTTAGCAGACCCCTCTGTGAAGGCTGTGTGTCATGTGACAATATTAGCAGACCCCTCTGGGAAGGTTGCGTGTCATGTGGCAAAATTAGCAGATCGGGGATGTAGACAAATAATTGAATATAAGGACATAACAGTCAAGTGAGCTGATACATTATTGTCTTGACCTGTAATAGTCAAGTGGGGGTGTCAGGGGTTCAGATGTCTGAGGATGTGAGCTGCTACAATCATGTCATGACTTATAATTGTCAGCAGCTTCAACTATTTTATAAACAATTAAAGTGTTGATGGCAGCCACATCATCTCTGTGGATAGTCCTTGGTGTGTGTCTGTGGATAGTCCTTGGTGTGTGTCTGTGGATAGTCCTTGGTGTGTGTCTGTGGATAGTCCTTGGTGAGTGTCTGGGGATGATTCTTGGTTTGTGTCTGTGGATGGTTGATGGTGAGTGTTTGTGGATCATTCTTAGTGTGTCTGTGGATGGTTGATGGTGAGTGTCTGTGGATGGTTCTTGGTGTGTGTCTGTGGATGGTTGATGGTGAGTGTCTGTGGATGGTTCTTGGTGTGTGTCTGTGGATGGTTGATGGTGAGTGTCTGTGGATGGTTCTTGGTGTGTGTCTGTGGCTGCCAAATATGTTTGCCTGGCTGTAAAACCAAAGCATTATACAGTGGGGCAAAAAAGTATTTAGTTAGCCACCAACTGTGCAAGTTCTCCCACTGAAAAAGATGAGAGAGGCCTGTAATTTTCATTACAGGTACAGTTCAACTATGACAGACAAAATGAGAAAATAAATCACATTGTAGGATTTTTTATGAATTTATTTGCAAATTATGGTGGAAAATAAGTATTTGGTCACCTACAAACAAGCAAGATTTCTGGCTCTCACAGACCTGTAACTTCTCCTTTAAGAGACTCCTCTGTCCTCCACTCGTTACCTGTATTAATGGCACCTGTTTGAACTTGTTATCAGTATAAAAGACACCTGTCCACAACCTCAAACAGTCACACTCCAAACTCCACTATGGCCAAGACCAAAGAGCTGTCAAAGGACACCAGAAACAAAATTGTAGACCTGCATGAGGCTGGGAAGATTGAATCTGCAATAGGTAAGCAGCTTGGTGTGAAGAAATCAACTGTGGGAGCAATTATTAGGAAATGAAAGACATACAAGACCACTGATAATCTCCCTTGATTTGGGGCTCCACGCAAGATCTCACCTCGTGGGGTCAAAATGATCACAAGAACGGTGAGCAAAAATCCCAGAACCACATGGGGGGACCTAGTGAATGACCTGCAGAGAGCTGGGACCAAAGTAACAAAGCCTACCATCAGTAACACTACGCCGCCAGGGACAAATCCTGCTGTGCCAGACGTGTCCCCCTGCTGAAGCCAGTACATGTCCAGGCCCGTCTGAAGTTCGCTAGAGAGCATTTGGATGATCCAGAAGAAGATTGGGAGAATGTCATATGGTCAGATGAAACCAAAATAGAACTTTTTGCTAAAAACTCAACTTGTCGTGTTTGGAGGACAAAGAATGCTGAGTTGCATCCAAAGAACACCATACCTACTGTGAAGCATGAGGGTGGAAACATCATGCTTTGGGGCTGTTTTTCTGCAAAGTGACCAGGACGAATGATCTGTGTAAAGGACAGAATTAATGGGGCCATGTATGGTGAGATTTTGATTGAAAACCTTCTTCCATCAGCTAGGGCATTGAAGATGAAACGTGGCTGGGTCTTTCAGCATGACAATGATCCAAAACACACTGCCCGGGCAACGAAGGAGTGGCTTTGTAAGAAGCATTTCAGGTTCGTGGAGTGGCCTAGCCAGTCTCCAGATCTCTACCCCATAGAAAATCTTTGGAGGGAGTTGAAAGTCTGTGTTGCCCAGCAACAGCCCCAAAACATCACTGCTCTAGAGGAGATCTGCATGGAGGAATGGGCCAAAATACCAGCAACAGTGTGTGACAACCTTGTGAAGACTTACAGAAACCTGTTGACCTCTGTCATTGCCAACAAAGGGTATACAACAAAGTATTGAGATAAACTTTTGTTAATGACCAAATAACTTTTTTCCACCATAATTTGCAATTAAATTAATAAAAAATCCTACAATGTGATTTTCTGTTTTTTTTTCTAATTTTGTCTGTCATAGTTGCAGTGTACATATGATGAAAATTACAAGCCTCTCATCTTTTTCAGTGGGAGAACTTGCACTATTGGTGGCTGACTAAATACTTTTTTGTCTTACTGTAGGTAATGTCCAGTATGTCTGAGCTGGGCTCATGGCCCCAGGGATGATGGATAAATGCTCTCCATTTCCCTGGAGGTTTCTCTTGACTGATTGCTGATGACTTTTTTAGGGCACAAACATGCTAAGCTGTTTATTTATATATAAAAAACATCCCCCAATGCAAATAAACCCTTCCACTGTTCTAGCTCCTTTTCTCTCTCTTTCTCTCTCTCTCTCTGTCTCTCTTTGGAAAAAAGGATAATATGCTCATCAGCAAATGTTTGTTGCATGCGACCTGGGTGACTGCGGGTTTCTGTGTGTGTGCCGAAGAGACAGTCTGCATACAGATCTCTGTATGTTTGTGTTGGGATGTGTTTGTGTGTGTGTGCGCGTGTGTGTGTGTGTGTGCGTAAGCTATATGTTATACGTCTGACAGAAATGGGACAACCGTCTGACTGCTGTTGAGAAAGTGACACGCCCCTGAAGGCTGTTCTCATCACATGGAATATTCAACAAACTTCAAACCAGTATTCAGCAGACCTCTGTCACGAGAGATCATGAAACACACCACACCGCAGCTAGCCATGCAACCAGTAGCCCCGGCTGTTGGACCCGGTTCCAGCATTTTCATAGATCATTCCTTTAGATTCTGTAGATTCTGCACGATCTTTCCTAAGGCTTTGGATTGTGGCCACCATTGAATATAGGCCTTAGACTAGCCGCATGTAAGGTGTTGTTTGTGATAGGATGCAGAAACCCCCAGCACCCACCCACCCCCACAGTCCCTGACTTTAATCACACGAAGACACCTATGGTCATTTGGATCCCAATAGTGTCACATTGTACGACACTGCCTCCATCTATTGCACTAGACAATCGAAGCCAATTTCCGAGTCATTCTGTTTCCTGACGGGATGGATTTGGATGAATACAGTCGGAGGCCAGAAAACGCCGGTTGGAATAATTGACTGATCCCCAATCAGACTGTGGGAGGCAGCGGTGGCGCGCTGCATCTGAAATAATTACACCCTGTCAACCAACGATTGCCAACCCGTCCGCTGCTGCCGCGAGGTGGGAGCTTGACTTTCAATCCCTTCAAATCAGACACACACCAGCGTGATTACCCATGAGCAGAGCATCCCCTCCCCCGATCCCCCACATCTCGTCCCAACACCGCCCCACGCCGGCAGAGAGCACCCCCACTGAGAGTGGGAGTGGTTAATGTTGCCCAACACTGCGTGAGTGCGTCTATTTGTGTTGGCTGGATGCCTTCTCAGGGAGGGGTTGCAGAATTGCCTTAAGAAATACATTAATAAATGGCAGTGGGTTTTTTATTCTCCTCCCAGTCCTCCTGTCCTCAAACGGTGTGGGGAAATATAAAGAAAACATTAAGGGGACACTTCTTGACAAAAGAAAATTACTTTTGATCAAAATCTTTTCTGTACTTTCTGTGATTCAACAAAATGTCATAACAACAGTCAATGGTAAAAAATCCCCAACCAATTGAGGACTGGATTTAAGCTAACACAGAAAATCTAAGTAAACAATTGAAATCACAGGCTGTTCCAACTCATAATGTGACTCAGTAGTGTGTATGGCACCCACGTGCCTGTATGCACTCCCAACAACGTCATGGCATGCTCCTGTTGAGCCGGCAGATGATGTCCTGGAGGATCTCCTCCCAGACCTGGAACAGGGCATCAGTGAGCTCCTGGACCGTCTGTGGCGCTACCTGGCGACGTTGGATGCACTGATACATGACGTCCCAGAGGTTGTCAATTGGATTCAGGTCTGGGGAACGTGAGGGCCAGTCAATGCCTCTGTCATCCAGGAAGTGCCTGCACAGTCAGGCCACATGAGGAAGGGTGGGATATCACCCACGACGCCGTCTGAGGGTACCGTGTTTGAAGTGGCTTAGTTGGGGGATGGTGGGTTGGAGCTGTGGGGTAGCACATCACCTCCAGGAGGATTGGTTCTCCCACCCCTGGCAGTGACTGACATCTGCAGGCAGTGACTGACATCTCCAATCCACACTGTTTCACCAGAGTTCTGGTCTGGGATCTGTGTTTTGAGTGTTTTGGATCTCGTCTTTGTAATAGTTTATATTTCCTTTGCTCTTTCTGAACTCTTGTCTTGTCTTGTGGATCATCTATCCACGCAGTAGATGTTACTTTTGCACGCACAATGTGGTCAAGATCCCAGTGAACCTTGCCTAAAGCGTCCCTCCCTCCGTTTCTCCAGTGTTACGTGATGACTTCAGACAGAACCCCCAGGATGTGGTGGTGGCAGTCGGGGAGCCTGCAACCTTGGAGTGCCAGCCTCCCCGTGGGCACCCCGAGCCCACCACCTTCTGGAGGAAAGACAAGGCCCGCCTGGGCCTCAAGGACGACAGAATTACCGTGAGTACCACTTTCCCGGGTCGTGCTCCCCTGGGCACGTTACCATTACAGAGGGCTCAGCCGATGCTTGTCAAATATGCCAACGGCCGTGTTTGCGGGGCGGGTCCGTTTCAGTCGGACCGATGGTCCTCATCACTGGAGGCACTTCGTTAACCCGTCTCTGTCTCCGTGCCGGCAGGTTCGCGGTGGGAAGCTGACCGTCTCCGACACCAGGAAGACCGACTCAGGGATGTACGTGTGTGTGGCCGCCAACATGGTGGGGGAGAGGGACAGCGAGACGGCTCAGCTCTCCGTGTTCGGTAAGGACAGGAAGAGCCCTCTTGCCGGTGTTTACTGTGGCGCTTTTGCGCTGTCCGCCCGCGCCGAGACCTTCACACTCCTCGCCCTCTTGTGTTTGTGTGACGGCCGTCCAGAGAGGCCGGCGTTCGTGCGTCGCCCGGTGAACCAGGTGGTGCTGGTGGAGGAGAGCGTGGAGCTCAGGTGTCAGGTCCACGGAGACCCGCCGCCCTCTCTGCGCTGGAGGAAGGACGACCTGGACGTGCCACGCGGCAGGTGAGGGCAGACGCACCGCTCGCGTCCGTCTGAGTGTGTCCGGGCCTGCGTGTGTGAATTCAGGGTGTCTTCTCGTTGGGGATGTGGCGGGTGGAATCCATGTTACCGTTTGGAAGTAGGGCAAATGTGTACCAGTTTAAAGAACTACAGCATAATACTGATGATGATGCCACTATGACTAACATGAATTATACTACTTGATTATACACATGCTAGCCAAGGATACCGCGTGATTGGTTTAGCAGCCAGTGGGAGGGACTGCATTATTCTACAGGAATTAGGGTGTCAGGTTAAAGGAGGGCTACTTCTGATGTTTGATAATGTAAACAAGGACCTGCCCGTTAAATTCATTCTAGTCTGAACAAGACCCGGTATAATAGCCTACAAAAGAGGACCATTTCGTAGCCTGTAACACTGTGGAGAACCATTGCGGGTCCCGAAGGAAAGGTTTTACAGCCACTGATGTACCAGACAACCAATTAAATACAGATCACTGTCTCAATAGACTGTCTGTGTGGACGGTTACTTGTCTGTCTGTCTAGATGGTTGGCTGTCCGGATGGTTTTCTGACTGCCTGTCTGTCTGGATGGTTGTCTGTCCAGATAGTTGTGTAGCTGTCTGTCTGGATGGTAGTCTGTCTGGATGATTTTCTGTTTGTCTGGATGGATGGTTGGTTGGTTGTTTGTTTGTCTGACTTGGTTGGTTGTCTGTCTTTCTTCCTGGTTGATTGGTTGGATGTCTCTTTGGCTTTATGTCTGTGTTTGTCTGGATGGATGGTTGTCTGTTTGTCTGGCTGGCTGTCCACCTATCTGGCTGTCTGTGTTTGTCTGTGTTTGTCCAACTGGTTTGCTCCCTCCTCCCCCTGACTCCAGACACATGCCCTACATCCAGACCTTCCTTTCTCCCCTCCATCTCTCCCTTTCCCTCTCCTTCCTCCCTCCATCCTGCTCAGACCAGCTCTCCAGGGAGGTGTGAATGTGGGTCAGACACATGACGTAACTGGAGTCCTCACAAGTTTCAGTCAGACAGACCCACACTGATCTATCCATATGGATATCTTGCCCCTCACGTTCCTCACCTAGTCTTTGGCCTTCCTGCCCCCTGATGCCCTACTCGTCTACGGTCCAGACGATCTGGGACACTGGGCAGGTTGACAGGCTACCGTTCTCTCCGCTCCTTGGAGGGAGAGTCCAGCCCCATTACACTCCATGCTGTCTGGCCATGTCAAACCCTCTGGCCCGAGGTGATGGTCTCTTAGCCATGTGCTGTTTAGAATGCTGTTTTCCCATTGGCTGACACTAGACAACAGGATGAGCAGTCATCTACAACACTGGACTGCTCACAGATGCTGGATACACACTGACGGCTAGAGTCTTTATGAATTAGTCATTACTGGCAAGTCTTTCTCATCCCTAGTTGTATATGTTTGTGTGCACCGGTGTGTGTATGTGTGCATTTCTGTGGATTTATGGGTGTGCACCAGCTACAAATACAGTATAGTCTCACTCAAACACACACACACACACACATCACAGTGGGTGCTTCTTCATAAATATTGAAATAGAGGGACAGTCAGGGTTCCAGCTGAAAGCACCTTTCATTTTGCCATGCCTTTCATCCCTGCATAATTGGCCCTCCTTCTCCTCCCCTCCTTCTCCTCCCCTCCTTCTCCTCCTATCCTTCTCCTCCCCTCCTTCTCTTCCTCTGTAGCAGAACGTTGTCTTTCTGCAGTGGGGAGTCTTAAGTGCCTCAGAAAGCCTCTCTTTATTCAGCCTTATGTCCACAAGTTATTATTTATACAGGCTTTCCTCTTAAATGTCCCAGACTGGTTTCCTTACTCTAGTACACATTGTTATATTTTGTGTATTTGATATTCATGCAGAATGGAGACTGTTCTCCTGTCGTTCTTTACCCAGTCGTTTTGTATAAAAGCAGTGGCAAGCCGACAGAGGTGTGAAACAGATCACTGCCAGCTCCGCTCCCCTCCAACGCTGTCCGCTTCTCCGTTCCTCTCTCATTCTCCTCACCCAGGTACGACGTCCGATACGAGAAGGACGACTTCCTCCTGAAGATAAAGAAGGCGTCGGCCGGCGACCAGGGCACCTTCACCTGCGTGGCAGAGAACCGCGTGGGCAAAGCGGAGGCCTCAGCTACCCTGACCGTCAGAGGTGAGTGTGGTCAGGTCGCCACAGGAGACGGGTCAGTCAGCGCTCCTGCTCCTGGTCTCAAGCAGGGTAGATCCAGACCAATCCCACCCCCCTTCCTTCGTGAGTGTTAATGCCCCCTCGCTGAGAGCCTGAAGCAGGGCTCAGTCCCTCTCTCTCCACACAGATGGGAGCAACTTAACCAGAACAGATTGAGTTACACACCCTGGATCTCCCCCTGTGCTCCCTGTTACGTGCGCGCCGTCCCAGTCCTCGGTGTCCCCTCCCCACCGGGACGCTGACAGGGAAATTAGCGGCGTCACTGAGCTTTTGTTCCTACGGTTTTCCGAGGGGGAAGTGGGCGAGATGCAGGGAGGGGGGCGAGGCTACGGTTCCGCGGATCGCACGTTGTTTAGGGACGTACTGAGGGGTCGGAGCGAGCCATTGGGTTACGAGGTGACCCGCAATCCCCCCCCAGGGTCACGTGCTGTAACTGAGCCTGGCACCATCCTCGCCCTCGCCTGCTGGAGTTTTGGACCCAACACCACATGTCATGTCATTTCTGATTTTCTGTTCTTTCCCTCTCCTCTCTGCCCCCCCCCCACCCCCCCATGCCTCCTATCACCTCTCTCCTCCCCTCCTTTACTCTCCCTCTTCTCCTCCCCACCCCTCTCGTCCATTCTTCCTGTCACCTTTCCGCCCCCCTCCTCTCTTGTGACCTATCCTCACCCCACATCATTGTTCTATCACCAGCTCGCCCTGTTGGTAAGTAATCAAGAGCTGATCCCATTCTGCATGCATTACTCTCGTTCTGTCTGTCACACGCGCGCACACACATACACACACACACATAACCACTTTGTTCCTCACTCTCTCTTTTACTCAAACACACACAGGCGTACATGCGGTAATCAAATGCACCTGCTCACATGTTAGATCCGGTGCTGTAAAGACTGTACATGCCTATAAATACACAACACACATTCACACGTGAGAAAACCTCATAGATTGAAACCCCTGTCTTCCTTTTAGTTAATTGTGTCTAAGCTATCCAAAGCTCCTCTGTTCCTTCAACTTGCTGGTCCGGACCTAGTCGATGACATGCAGTAGTTATGTATTGACCTAATGGTGGAGAATGTTAGCTCTGGAGAGGGTCTCATTCATTCAAGGTGTGTGGCCAGCTGGATGAATGGCTTATGTGTTCTGCATACCTGTAGAAATGGCTCCTGAGAAACACAACTAGATAGTCACCTGTTGCATGAAACGTGTAGCTTGCAGCTGAAACCCTTAGCTGCCATCGCTTAGTTTGTGCACCTGAACGGAACAGTGTCTAAATGTGATCCTGATGTGCTGACAGTGTTTTTGCTTGTCTGACCTTTGCTCTTCAGAGGCTCCCCAGTTTGTGGTTCGCCCCAGGGACCAGATTGTGGCTCAAGGACGCACAGCCACCTTCCCTTGTGAGACCAAGGGAAACCCACAGCCCACTGTTTTCTGGCAACGGGAGGGAAGCCAGGTCAGAAACATCCGTTTGAATAGCCAAATGTCCGTGTGCTGACTAATGGGGTGTTTTGTGTTAGCTCATTGGTTATGTGTTTCCTCTTTGTGTTAGCTGATCCTTTCCTATTTTAGCTCTCTCTGTGTATTAACTCCCTCTGGTTTGCGTTAGCTCCATTCTGTAAGTGTTAGCTCTTCCCAGTATCTGTTAGCTCCTCCATGTACGTTAAGCTCCTCCCTGCATGAGACACCTTCTCCCTGTACGTATTAGCTCCTACCTGTGTGTGTGTGAACTCCTCTCTGGGTGTGTTTGCTCCTCCCTGTGTATCATCATTCTTCCCCAACCGTTAGCTCTTCCCTGTATGTGTGAACTCCTCTCTGGGTGTGTTTGCTCCTCCCTGTGTATCATCATTCTTCCCCAACCGTTAGCTCTTCCCTGTATGTGTGAACTCCTCTCTGGGTGTGTTTGCTCCTCCCTGTGTATCATCACTCTTCCCCAACCGTTAGCTCTTCCCTGTATGTGTGAACTCCTCTCTGGGTGTGTTTGCTCCTCCCTGTGTATCATCACTCTTCCCCAACCGTTAGCTCTTCCCTGTATGTGTGAACTCCTCTCTGGGTGTGTTTGCTCCTCCCTGTGTATCATCATTCTTCCCCAACCGTAAGCTAGCCCTCCTGCGTGTTAGCCTCTCCCTGCGGATGGGTTAGTCCGCCCTGTTTGTGTTTAGCTCCTCCCCCTGTTTATTAGCTCCTCCCTGTGTTGGACTCCTCCCACGCACACAAACAAAAATAACCTTCTCTTTGTCTTAAATGAGACATGAAGGTTGGGTCCACATTGGTCAGTGGGTAGAGCCGGGGGCGAGAGGGGGCGGTCATCCCTCCCGTCCCCATGGGAGCCACATAATGAAGTGGTCATTAATCATCGGGCCACTCTGCGGGGCTCTGACCAGCCATTTATTTAACAAGAGACAACATTAATTTGGTGCATTAGAGTCGTTAGGCATAATAGGATCAGGCTAATGTCCTTCCTCTGCGTGTGTCTGCTCTCAGGACCCAGAATGGGCCGAACCCTCATTCAAGCGAGAGGGAGATAGACATCTCAAGGCTATGTATGAGTGGACAGCCTTAAGGACTCACTCAATGTCATGAGCGTCACTCCAGGGCCTCGCCATGTGCTGCCGTGCACCGTGTGACTGGCTGTGGACCTGTCCTCCACACGTACTATTGATTTACACACACACTACTATCGCACAAAAACAGATTCAGAACTTATATTATAAGGATAGCCAGCCAGTGTTTTATATTGTGAGAAAACGTATATATACAACAACTGTGAAATGTGGTTGTCCCACTAGCTATCTAGCCTGGATACGAGTGTCTGATAAATGGTTTAAATGTAAATGCCTACTCATACTACTTAGTAATTAACCCACACACAGAATTAAAATGGAGAATAGTAGAGCAAGGCTTCAGATGATTGGTTGGATCTATTAGTCAATGTGGTGTACTCTTTCATTGTCCTTGTGTGGTGTTGATGTTATAAATTGTTGCACTACCATCCATGTTACTCACTGCAATTAGAACTCCCTCTCTCTAATTCCTGTCACTCTAAAACACTCAATCCTTGTTTCATGTCTTATGTAACCAACGGAATGCATGAATCATTTGGCACAATGCAATTCAATTCATTTTCACTCTTTTTTCACTCGTTCATTTTTTGCAACACGTACGTTGCAAGGCTCCATGCTTTTAACGGGGTACACGACTAAACGCCGAAGCGTTTTTTTGTAATGGATATTACCCTGTAACCCCTCCAGGCTCTGCTGTTTCCAAGCCAGCCGGCCCAGGGAGACAGCCGTGTGTCAGTGTCAGTGGGTGGAGAGCTCACCATCTCCTCCGTGCAGCGCTCTGACTCAGGATACTACACCTGCCAGGCCCTCACCGTGGCGGGCAGCATCCTGGCCAAGGCCCAACTGGAGGTGGCAGACGGTGAGAGCCGAGAGCCGCCCACACACCTGTAGATGTGGCGCTGCCAACACGGACCTGCAGATGCGTATCTGAGCCAACACACACTCGCAGGCCTACCCTTGCAAACACAATCGTGCGCCTTGCCTGTGAACCCGTGAAGATCAGCCACATGGGCCGAATAGCTGCCAAACCCAAAAAAGACAGTGAAAAAACCCTGACAGTAAAGAGGGCATTACCCTGTGTAGGGTGTTGTTTTGTGAGGGACTTGTAACAGGTGGTCTTACTCTCTGCGGTTGCTGAATTTCCTGTGGCACTTATCTGACTATAATGGTTTTAATGCTAGTCGTCTCAAAAATTCCATTTAAACCCTCATGGGCAATGGCAAAATGAGATAAAATCATAATCTTGGGATAGGAAATGTGAAACAATTTATCCTTTTCCGCAAGGTGGTGGAGCCCACTGAACCAAAACTCACCAAGGGCCTCCAAAAGGTTTGAACCGGGCCTGCTTAGAACAACGCACGACTAAATTCACACACGCATACACACTTGATTGACCATATGCACTGAATGGCCAGCCATGAAATGCATCAGAGGCTGTCTGTTTAATGCCTGGCACTTATCTTGCCTCAGATGTGCTGTGCTGAATGCGGTAAGAGCTAATCGGTCAAATGCCTTTATCCGTTTCATTAGCATCTCACTGTGGGAAGTTGCACCAGGAAGGGCTGAAAAGAGTGAAACTGTTCAATGAAAACTCTCTCCCTGATGGAGAGTCACATTTACACCTCTCGTCTCTCAAAGAGCATCATTATCTTAAGTGCTGAACTAGTGCCAGTTGGGAGCTGTTTACCCGTCTCTCTCTCTCTTTTTCTCTCTCTCTCTTTCTCTGTCTTTCTCCCCATTTGTTTCTTGGCTCTGACACCCATTATTACATTTACATCTGCTCAAGAATTTGTTTCAAAAAGGAAACAAGCCTTACCGCGTGAATCGGAAAGGATGGACCGGTAAGTGGTGTTGCTGTGTACAAAGAGGTGAATGAAGGTTCCGAATGCCTGAGTGTTCAAGAAAGGAGTCGTTTTATGTTATTGCATCTGATCACTGTTAAATTATTTGTTTTTTTAGGTTGCACTTTTGGGTCACTAAAAAAATTGCTTTGTTTTCCATGAAAAAGGACATGAAATTAGTTTAAATAGGAAATATTGCAAAACAAGAGGAAAGATAGTCAATGACAAGGTAAAAAAAGCAGATTTTCAAAACTTTCAAACAAAGAATCCTCCATTTGCAGCAATTACAGCCTTGCAGTCCTTTGACATTTTAGTTGTCAATTTGTTTGGGTAATCTGAAGAGATTTCACCCCATGGATCCTGAAGCACCTCCCACGTGTTGGATTGCTTGATGGGTACTTTTTACATACCATATTGGAAAGCTGCTCCCACAACAGCTCAATAGGGTAGAGATCCACTCAATAGAGTAGAGAACTGCTTTTCCACTAAATAGTTCTTGCATAGTTTGGAGCTGTGCTGTTGATCTTGAGACTGGTGTTTTGTCAGTATTATTTGATGAAGCTGCCAGTGGAGGACTTGTAAGGCATCTGTTTTTTAAACTAGACCCTAATGTGTTTGTCCTCTTGTTTAGTTGTGCACCGGGGCCTTCCACTCCTCTATCAATTCTGGTTAGAGCCAGTTTGCACTGTTCTGTGAAGCAAGTAGTACACAGCATTGTGCAAGATCTTATGTTTCTTGGCCATTTCTTGCATTATATTGCCCTCACTTCTCAGAACAAGAATAGATGCTTTTCAGGGGAAAGTTATATTCTTATGGTGATTTTGAACCTGTAATTAAACCCACAATTGATAATGCTCCAGCTACTGAACTAGCCTAAAGATTGCCAGTTTTATTGCTTCTTTAGTCAGCACAAAAGTTTTCAGCTGTGCTAACATTATTGCAAAAGGGTTTTCTAATGATCAATTAGCATTTTAAAATGATAAACTTGGATTAGCAAACACAATGTGCCATAGGAACACAGAACTGATAGTTGCTGATAATGGGCTTCTTTACGGCTATGTAGATATTCCATTAAAAATCCAGACAGTTTCCAGTCATTTAGTCATTAACATTAACAATGTCTTCACTGCATTTCTGATCAATTTAATGTTATTTTAATGAACCAAATGTGTGCTTCTCTTTCAAAAACAAAGACATTTCTTAGTGACTCCCAAATCTTTAACGGTTGAGTACATTTGTTGTACACTATCAATCTAACAATGAGGTGTTGACGATGAAACTGACAAATACCAACTCCGTAGTGACGTGTCTGTTTAGTGGCTCTCCTCTAGTAGATGTGACGTAGAACAGCTTTGGAATGGCACATGAGTGCTAGATCCAGTTGCAGACAATTTCAGCGTCCAACGCGACCGCACTGAAAAGGAGAAAGAAGTAGAGAGGATATTACAAAACACCTAAAGATTCAAATGAGGAGGCTGTCTAAAGGACGACAGGTCAAGCTTTTAAGAGCATTAACGAATGTAATGCTTGGCGTTTAAATTTGTCTTGTCTGAGGGTCTTGTTAGTGAGGTGCAGGCAGCTGAGTCTGTGGAGGAGAGGAGGGAAAGGAGCAAGATACGGGGAGCTGGAGGGGGGTGGCGTGAGCGTGTGGAAAGGTGTTGTGAAGAAGGCTGGGTAATTAGCCCCGTAGGCGAGCCATCGTTAATCCACACCTTGTAATTAGAGTGCTACAGTGTTATGTGCTGCCATGAGCACACACCCTCGGAAACTTGCGAAACGACCCCCAAAACAGGTACCCTCTATCACAACAGATAGATCACGAAGACCTTGGCACTCCAGTGCTGAATTCATTAACGTTCATGGCATGCAAGTATTAATTACATATAGCAGTGAGCTCTGGTTCTTTTTGTTTGTGTTTCACTGAAAATCGTTGATCACGATCCCTGCATCCTTATTCTCCCCCAGCCTCAAAGGACCGCCCCCCACCCATCATACGACAGGGCCCATCCAATCAGACACAGGCTGTGGGGGCGGTGGCCCTCCTGCGGTGTCAGGCGTCAGGGGACCCTGAGCCCACCGTTACCTGGCTGAAGGACGGCGTCAGTCTGCTGGGGAAGGACCCTCGCATGACCCTGCTGGAGCCTGGCAGCCTGCAGATCATGAGCACCAGGGTGGGTTTAGTGGACTGGCTTGGTGGCATAACTTTACAGTCAGTAATCCAGGCTTCCGGAGCACACACACGCAGGGAAACACTGAATGATTATCTCCTACACCGTAACTGCTGACTCGCGCTCGGACACGGAAGTACCCGCACCCATGGGGTGTGTTGATGGGTTATTTTGATGTATGCGGTTTCACAAATACCAATCATGTGATTGGCTGTCTACTGTACATCAATTGATTAATAGAGTGCAACAAAAGCACTGTGGTCCAGGAACACTTACATTCTGAGACCTATACAGTATGCTAGATGGGCCTAAATGTCACTTTTGAACTGTTAGATAACATATCATATGGAAACTGGGTAATACACATTTAGCATTTTTGTATTTTGTGTGATTTGAATTTTTGACTGGCAAAAAAATAACATGTTGCTGAGGGCACAGATCTAATAATTGCAGTGACCTACTGCTGTTTTGAATTTGTATAATAAATTGTGGAAATGGTTTAAAACAAATCTAAAAGGATCCACGGGCATGTAAGTAAGCTAAGTAATTTCCCTCCCTTAGCTGGCTCTAACAGCAACTCTGCTCTTGTTAAATGGGTGGCTGTTTTTCAAAGAACAAACTACTGATTGTAAATGCATGCATACAGAGAAGGGCACTCAACTTGTGCAGCATGAACAGTATGGTGTCCCTCATGGCAACTGTCTAGGGCCATTACGTTTTTAAATTTTTCCAGACGGTTTGCCACTTGTCTTACAAAGAGCTGGAATGGAAATGTATGCTCATATTTCCACACTCTTCGTGTTAGAACCTAAAGCCAGGGATCTCTCAGAGCTCAGTGAGCTGCAGTTAGTATCAGAATAGTTGTTTAACAGCAAACAGATCTTAAATAATGTAAACATGTTATTTCAGAACTTAACCAAAACTGTAGTTCTACATGGAGTATAAGACCATTGAGGAAGTTCAGGAGGCTAGATTCTAGGTCTATATCAAGTAGTTATTCTGTCTAAATTCAGCAATATGGTCCATAAAAGACAGATAATATATAATACTGGGTTTATATAAATCAATGTTTCAATTGTCTAAAAACCTTCAGATTAGACACCAATACTTATCCAACCAGATGTGTATGCCTACTGTCAAGGGACAAAAAAGGCATGAAAAATCGATCCTTCAAGGGAGTAAAGGTGCTAAGAGCGAGGAGTGTAAGATAACGCACACACTCTAATTGGCATACACACACAAATACGCTTTTCATTGTTCCATAATATTTGTAAGAACTTTTGTTAAATATAAAATGCTAAGTTTTGTTTAACTGTAATGTCTTCATCCCTGTTACATGTCTCAGACCCCTGTCGCCATGGCACCAGTAAGTGTGGAACCATATAAAGAAATAAACAACGTAGACTAGTGTTGTAAAGACACAATAGACAAAATCACAGCAGTAAGACTCTGCCCCACTTGATGTTCAGTCATGATTGGTTTGGCCTTGAGTCTTCCCGCCACAGTGCTCAGGCTTTTCTCTCTCTCGGGCTACTCCAGTGTTCCTGCCTTCTTTTCAACACACCGTCTGTTGTTCATGGTTTCTCTCTGCTCTCAGAGGCAGGCAGTTATGATTTGTGTGTGTGTGTGTCGGTGAGTTGTTTTTTAAAAGAGAGAGGAAAGAACATTTCCCATCTGATGTCAGTTGAACGTAATTCAAATGGACAATTGCAGTCAGGTTGCTTTTAAAGATGAATGGGGGCTATTGATTTGTATGTCATTTGAAGCTGTCATTTAGAGTCTCCAGGGAAACGCTTTAAGATGCTTTAACTCAAGGACAGTGATGAGGGAGGGGGCGAGTGGAACCTTGTACAGAACCATGTCACCACCCTCAGAATGTGTTGAAGCTGCCCACATACACACACACACGCGCGCATGCGTGCACACTTGTTCAGACGCACCTTAACACCCTTGCATGCTTCCGTGACACACCATGCCTTAATCCCCCACATCTCCTTGGAATATCCATAAGACTGGCCCAATCTTGCAGTCCTCCGGGTTGAATGAATAAAGCTCAGGAGAACGAGTCTGTGAAAACTGAGGTAGTGCAAGTGAAGAGGAGGCGAAAGGCGAGGGTCAGAGTGAAGGAAGGAAAATAAAAAGCGAGAATAGAGTGTGTGTGTGAGAGAGAGGAGGTAATGGGGAGTGAGGGTGAGCCAGCCTGTCACCGTTCGCCAGTGTGTAAACGGCCAGCATTAAATAGATTATGATGTCTCTTTTTGGCTGTGTCTGTATCGGTGATTATGATTGGACTGAGGATGTGGAGGGCTTGACTAGCGCTAAATGAAATTTATTAGGAAAATTAACGTCAGCACTTCCAGGGCTCTTTTTTCCCCCCCATCTCCCCCGCTCGGTTTTCTTGTTCTCACCTACTGCCTCTCTCCCGGGAGCGAGATAGGCCGGTGGAGGTTAATGCGTTTGTTGTGTACTGCCTGCTGCCGAGTTCTTTCAATAGCAAAAGGTTGACAAAAGGGTCGGGAAGGTCAACTGGGATCACGGTTGGACCAGAAAGACCAGCGGAACCAGACATCACTACCAGAATATACTGCTGTTACCGAAAAGGCACAGCGGTTTCAATGAGCACCTAAACTCTTCTTTTCTGGGGCGTGGGCCGTTTATTAGAGAGGGACGTCTGGTGGTTTCACTCTTTTTATTGTCCCGCTGTCGTTGTATTTTTTCATTCGATGTTGTTGTGCTCCTCAGCTGGCTGACTCGGGGCTGTACACCTGTGTGGCCACCAGCTCCACCGGCGAGACCTCATGGAGTGCCTTCCTGGATGTCAGAGGTAGCTATGCTAACAATCCATCTAGTGTGGTACCTTCTACCCACCACACACCAAACCTTCCTATTGGTTACACTTTATTTGGATAGTCAAGATATACATTTACACCGTATGGACAAAAGTATTGGGCCACACCTCTTAATCAGTGGATTCAGGTGATTCCATTAAGTCCCATTGGCACGTGTGTGAAATCCATCACCTAGCCATGCACAAACATTTGTGAAAGAATGGGTCGTTCTAAAGAGCTTAATGTATTTGAGCGTGGTACTGTATTAGAATGCCACCATTGCAACAAGTCAGTTTGAGAAATGTCTTCCCACCTAGATATTCCACGATTAACTATAAGTGGTCTTATTGCCAAGTGGAAGTGTTCAAGAACCACAGAAACCTAACCACGAAGTGGCAGACCACGTAAATGTTCTATGTTTCCAACTTTGTGGGGAATGTTTGTGGAAGGCCCTTTTCTGTTCCTGCATGACTGTGCCCCAGTGCACAAAGCAAGATCCATAAAGGCATGGTTGGATGAGTTTGGTGTTGAAGAACTTTACTGTCTCGTAGAAATCCCTGACCTCAACCCCATCGAACACCTTTGGGATGAACCAGAACAGAAATTGCGAGCTAGGCCCTCTCGTCCCACATCAGTGTCTGACCTCACCATTGCTCTTCTGGAAGAATGGGCAGAAACTCCAACCGACTCACTTCAAAATCAAAAGGGGGACCAACTCTATATATATATGCCTATGGATTCAGATTGGGATTTCATGTAATGTGTTGGTGTCTAAATACTGATGTCCATATAGTATATACTTATATAAATATTCACACTGGCAGCAAAATATAAAATAACAATGTAAATGCTTGCCAAGATACGGGTACTAGGCTGTTTAAGGTAAAGGTTTTCTCCTTTCCTACCTCTCAGAGTCCACTGACCTCACAGACTCCATGTCTCATAATGCCACTGCCCTCCCAGGGCCTCCCTCTAAGCCAGAGGTCACTGATGTCACCAAAAGCAGTGTCTCTTTGTCGTGGGAACCGGGACCTGAGGAAAGTTCCCCATTCTCCTCCTACGTAATTGAGGCCTTCGGGTACGTCTGGGAACACCTGCCTCAATCGAAGCCCTACTTAGAACAATTATGAGGGAATCTGTGTGAGCATAAGGACCAATGCCACAATCAGGGCAAGCACATGCATCCTAGAATGTTCTGAATACAATAATGCCGTACAGTCCAACAAGGTTGATCAGGGAAAATCAGTATGTATAACTGCTTAGGCTTCTGACCAGTCTTTCACTGAGTCTCATTCATTTAGTTAAAACAAAATAGGACCGTAGTGATGGTGACAGATTACTGTAAATGCTTCCCTTGGCTCTGCTCCCTGACTTTTCTCTGATCCGTGAGCAGTCAGCTGGTCAGCAACAGCTGGCAGACAGTGGCAGACCACGTGAAGACCACGCAGTTCACGGTCAAGGACCTCCGACCAAACACGGTCTACCTGTTCATCATCAGAGCAGTCAACGCCCAGGGCATCGGAGATCCCAGCCCTATGTCAGAACCCGTCCGCACCCAAGGTACCCTGCAAGATCCGTGACGACACGACACATCCATTGGACGTTTGATGGCTTTGTCCTCTGTCTCGCGCTCACTCTCTCTCCCTTTCCCAGACATAAGTCCTCCGGCGCAGGGTGTTGACCATCGGCGTGTCCAGAAGGAGCTGGGCGACGTGGGAGTCAGCATGCACAATCCCGTAGTGGTCAGCTCCACCTCCGTCCAGGTCACATGGACTGTGAGTTTAACCCTTTGGAAGTTGGAGCATTTTTTGCTTATATTAAGTTGAAACATGTTTGGTATGTTGACCATTTCTTGGGCTATTCACTAAATAACGTGCCACTAAACATTTTGTCTTCACAAGCCAAATGATTCATTGATTTTGATGATGTGGGAATATGAGGAAGTTACATTGTGCGAGGAGGCTCGCTATGAACCAGGTCGCTTTGTCGCCATGGCAAGTTATTGTTGTAATAGAATCGGGAATCGCAGGAAGTCAACAGCTGAATGGGGTTAGAGATGAGCCTTGTCTTCCAAGCTGGGTGCATAGAGAGTAGCGCATTAGGATGGGTCAGGAACAGAGCCAGCTCCTAGTTTTGCTTATCTCCAACCTTCATGCTCACAGTTTCACTTTAGTTTTTCACCCACAATGCTGTGTGTCATCTATTGTTTGGCACACCAGTACACCTACACACTGGAGCTCTCACACACACACGATGTACATTCACACTCACACAGTACATACAAACATAACACCGAAAGCTTATGAGTTAGGTGGATGCAGATTCGAGGGACAGCTGGTGTTTCATCAATCTGCGATCGTTCTGGGTGACGCAGGAATTAAGACAAATGTTTTTACGCGGGACAAATAGATCACCATTAGCGACAGCAGGTTGTGTTTTCTCCTTCGGGAGCTGTTTGCAGTCAGCTCCTTATCTTCACGATATTACTTGTTTCTTTTGGCAGTCGTCCGATCAGCCTTCGGGAGAACCCTGCTTAGTGACAGAGGGTCTTCCGCGAAACCAGTCTACATACATACACACTCACACTATCCATAGACTTCCGTACGGTACACAGCGGGGTTGTTTCCCCGTAGCTATTTGCCATGTGCATGTTATCAGATGGTAGTCTACTTCACAACATCAGTGAAAGATAGCACTCCTGTGAAATTACATTTCAAGATACAATCTGCCATCTTCAATCTTGATACTATGATTATTTCGAGTTTTGTTATAACAAATTAACATTCATTTCAGAATGTGCGTGGGGGTTGTTCTTCCTCCAACTAGTTGTCGAGCGAACTTCTTCCATGACATAGCATGTCTGTCCTATAGGACGACTTAACCAAAAGCTGCTTATTCGCGACACTTCCTAGCGCTGTGGCGGCATCTAGCTAGCTGGATCAATCAGTTCTATTGCAGGTGAGAGGGTGAAGCAAAGGGGTGGGGCTTCATAAAGCTTTTAGATTCAGGATACATTTTGTTAATGAAATTCTAACAGGCAGCCATAGAAGCAGGGCGTCTGCGTGATTTATTTGGACTGTACTGACGGTAAACAGCTGCTTTATTTGGCCTGTAAAAGCTTTCGCTTGCTTCTGCCCCTGTTAACAAGCCATTACTGAGAATTGTGTTGGGAAGCCCCTACCCAGACCCATCCACCAACACTACCCCCATCATAGTAACAGGATTGTACAGAAAAGGATAACGTGTGGTAAAAATCACTCTGTCCGGGTCAAGTGTAAGAGATCTCCTTTGCTGCTCTGCTTGGTGTGCGCTGTATTTAAATGGACTTCCAGAGTAACAAGGTTGATGAATACTGAGTTTGACGTTTGACGTCAAAGGAGAGACGTTTCCGGTAACCTTACTCAAGTTATTACTCAAGTTGACAAGTACCCTTCACGTTGACGATATGCAGACTATATACAGTCAGTACATTTGTGATCAAATACTATTCTCTCTGTTCCCCTTCTTCAGGTGGAGAATCCCTCCCAGTTCATCCAGGGATACCGTGTTCTGTACAGGCAGACATCTGGACTGTCTTCCCCAGGTGCCTGGCAGGTCCAGGATCTCAAGGTCCCCTCGGAGAGAGACGTGGCTTTGTCTGGCCTGAAGAAGGGCGTGGTCTACGAGATAAAAGTCCGCCCGTACTTCAACGAGTTCCAGGGAGCAGACAGTGAATCAATGACGGCACGCACCTTGGAGGAAGGTAATGAGATGACATTGTAGCAACACCACAAACAGGCATTGGCAACCGTGTCGGAGGTGTCACGATTCACTTTGTCAGAAACTCTTGATTAAATTTTGTATCTCAACCCTGCTTTCTTTGCTACCTCTGGTAATGGCCGCATACATTAGAGCTGAATGTCATTAAACCCAGTACCCCTGCATACTCCCCACCACGCACTCACACACTTGCACACCAACACACTAAAACGCAAACACGCTCGCCCATAAAAACTGCAACCAAACTAACAGAAGCAAGCTCAATAAAAGACAGGTTAAGTCATAGAAATGCAGTGGCAGATCTCCCAGACATCTCTGCTCTGCAGGGGGCTGTGATAGGTCTGTGTGGCTGTGGGCGGCCTGTCTCCTGTGACACCAGCTCAACCCCATGTTGTTCTTCTCTCAGCGCTTTCTATCTCCGGACCCCTGCTGTGACAACGCTTGCCATGCCCCCGTTCCATACAACATTCAGCATGTTACATCCCTCCCGTCACGTACCTCCTATTATTTACTTTGTTCTGCTTTCTTTCCTTCTCTCTCTTGAGAGATTCCCAAATAAAGCCTTCCCTTGTGGTAGATAAAACACCAGTGTCATTCGGAGGGCTGAACAGAAGCTCAAGTCATTTGGCTGTCTCGAGTTCAAATTAACATTCGCTAACACAATTAGGCTCACACATTAACTGTTATCCAATTGTACCTCTCTGAGCATCCTCAGCCTTCCCTATGTAGCCGGTTCTCTCCAGAGCCGAGGCCCATCTGGAGCAGCCGACTGAAGCCATGCTAGCCAGGTGGCACTGAGGCCAGCTGGTTAATGAGGCTACTGTTCAACGTCCCACCTGGCTAGCTACATTTCACTGACATACAATTCAGAAGCTAATTCAAATGGATTTTTCATTGACTGTATAATGCCATTACACAACATGGCGTTTTTCAATTGAGTCGGGTCCTGTGTTATACCACCCAATCAATCTGATTTGAATGAGTTGTACCCTAGGAATACATAGATGGCAAATGCACAGTATTAAATAGCTGTGTTGGTCTGAATAAATGAATACTGATCCTTCTATGGGTGCTGTAGTGTTCTCCCTCTACAGTATAACAGCAGTAGATCTGTCGTCAGCTGTCCTTTTAGTCTGCTTGTGTTTCATAGCAATACACAATGTATCGGTTAATGGCTGTGTTGGTGGCTCGTCTAGCATGAACATCAACTTTTGTAGGTGATAAAGATGAGATGGCCCAGGAGATTCCCCAGAGAACCAATCAGCCTCACTGACTGGGCCACAACAGAATGTGCTGGGCGAATGTCCAGACAGATGGCCAGCTTCAAAAGTGTTTACAACCAGTGGAGAAACAAGCCGGAAACGTCTCTCTTAGTTTGGCTTTGTTTGGGTGATTTATACATTGATGACAATTGATTGTTTTGATTACACCACAAAGCTTTTGAAAGGGAAAGGTATGAGGGCTTGGTTTGCCGTGTCCTACCGGTGTTGTGGAGGTTGTAAACCCACAAACGGTTGGTTCCCAGGGTGTCACTTGACATTTGAAGTGGCACTCCTCGGGTCTACGATGTCAACGACGCGTTAGAGAGCTTATTCTTCTTAGCGTCTCCTTCATTACTGTACACCAGAATGGGGTGCTTTCATTTAGCTCCGATATGCATAATGTGCAGCATTTTGCCTGCGGCGTGTGCCTGCGTGGGACACTGGTAATCATTACCATGACGGCCAGGTCTGTGCCCTGTCTCAGATCCACATGCCGGCTGTGCCCTGATCTGGGTGGGCACCGTGAAAGGTCGTCGGTTACCTTCCGTAATGACCGGTGGGGCCTCGGAAGTTTGGCAGTGGAGAGTGATTGGGGCTGGGCAGTTCAGAAGTCAATGAAATTGTTTGGCATCGTATGTCATTTTATTGCCTCCTGTTATGGTAGGGCTCCTTAAACCTACGAAGAAACAGAGAGTTGTCTGCCCTACTCCGCTGTGGCTTCAAGAGCATCAGGGAAGACAAACGAGAGAGAAACGAATTATCAATGTTAAAAAGCAAGAGTTAAGTGATACGGGACAGGGGTCGGAAAGGGGACCGAAGCGAGACGGACGCGAGCGTTCAGAGTAGAGTGCGGTCGTGGAGGTTGGAGCTCACAAGCAAATGTTCTCGAAACCCCACGACGTTCTGGCTTGCTGCTACTACGCGGAGGTGCCGCCCCATGGAGCCGTTGTTTAAACATAAATCAAGGCAACGTTCTCCACCGTTCTGGTAACCGGGCAGGCAGCGGCAGCGTATTCTGTCCTGATGAGAATCCGTGGCGGCGCGTTGATGTTTGGGGTTTTCGTTGTGTTTGCTCACGCAGCGCCCAGCGGTCCCCCCCAGCAGGTGACCGTTCTCACGGCGGGGAGCCATAACAGCACCTCTATCAGCGTGTCCTGGGATCCCCCTCCCGTGGATCACCAGAACGGCATCATCCAGGAGTACAAGGTACGGAGCGGCTAACCCGACAGCGTTGCTGGGTACACAGGTTCACCGTCTACGTGTGTGCTGTTCGCGAATGTCGATATGACCAGAGGAGGAGTGGTATCAGCTCCCTCTCTCAATACAAGTTCCTGTGTGTGTGTGTGTGTGTGTCCGTCCGTCTGTCTGTTTTGTAGATCTGGTGTCTGGCGAACGAGACGCGCTACCATGTGAATAAGACGGTGGACGCAGCCATCCGTTCCTTGGTAGTGGGGGGTCTGCAGGCGGGGGTACAGTACCGGGTGGAGGTGGCGGCAGGCACCAGCGCCGGGGTGGGGGTGAAGAGCGAACCCCAACCCATTATCATAGGTAAGACACGCCTGCCGGGGGCTCACGGCGACCCAGGTAATAACCCTGACCCGACTTACAGACGGGGGGGACGGATCAATTCATCACGCTTGAACAAAAGAAATACAATTGTGCATTATCCCCATTCACAGCTGAAGCTGCGGTGAGTCCTGTAAGATGGTCTCCGTGCACGGCGATCCATCAGGAAATCAATGGTTTTTCATTTAGTGTAGTGTCCAGTAACAGTGTGGCGAGTGTTGTTAGCCATATCGATAATCCCCCTCGATATCTGTGCAGCAGAGTCGCTAACCAAATAGACTGTGTTATTCGGGTGGGCTTAACAGCCTATCACATCTTATCAAACAGCCGAAGGAGGCCCCAAGTATATGGGCTTAAAATCAATAGCTGAGCCAGGCCACACGCTCCTCATCTGTGACTTGTGACTGATGTGTGGGGGAATATCCTTAACGGCCCGGGCAGGGCAAACAGAGGTCTGTGGACTGAAGCTTAATGACTGGGGCCGGTGCTCCGGCTCGCTGTGGAGACTGTGAATCTAATTTCACAGCACAGTAGCCGCAGCAGAACTTCCGACTCCGTCCGGGCTGCTCTGTCAATCTCCCCATCTCTGCGCGCGAAATTGATGAGAGAGCTGCTGAATTGATGAACTCTCTGCCGACGTGTTGCCGTTTTTTTGGTGTTTTGATTTATTTTGACATTGTTTATCCATAGTGTTTTGTCATGTTTTATGGTTTTAAACCTAGCAAATAACTACTATGATTATACTACTATCTTTATAAGAAACTAAAATTGTATGCAGAAAAAAGGAAGTTAACGATTGACAAAATTACTATTTTATCTGGAGACTATTATGGTTTCACTGATGGTGCCCCTCTGTTGGTGTTCACTGACGGTGCCCCTCTGTTGGTGTTCACTGACGGTGCCCCTCTGACGGTGCCCCACTGACGGTGCCCCTCTGTTGGTGTTCACTGACGGTGCCCCTCTGACGGTGCCCCACTGATGGTGCCCCTCTGTTGGTGTTCACTGACGGTGCCCCTCTGTTGGTGTTCACTGACGGTGCCCCTCTGTTGGTGTTCACTGACGGTGCCCCTCTGTTGGTGTTCACTGACGGTGCCCCTCTGTTGGTGTTCACTGACGGTGCCCCTCTGTTGGTGTTCACTGACGGTGCCCCGCTGTTGGTGTTCACTGACGGTGTTCCTCTGACCGTGCCTCTCTGACAGTTCTCTTCTGATGGTGCTCCTCCACCCCTTGCTGTCTCTGTCAGGTGCGGAGCTGCGTGATGTCATGACGGGGGCGGAGGGCAACAACAGCATCTCCGATGTGGTGAAACAGCCGGCCTTCATCGCCGGACTGGGAGGGGCATGTTGGATTGTCCTCATGGGCTTCAGCGCCTGGCTCTACTGGAGGAGGAAGAAGAGGAAAGGCCTCAGTAACTACGCAGGTCAGAGCCGCTGGTCTGTCACAGGCCTGACCTAACACAGCTACAAACACCTGATCAGATACCGTGCAGAAGACCCCGCTGTGTGGACCGTTTAGACACCGGGGTCCTGCGTGAGTTAGTTGTGTCCCGGAGGTCAGAGTCAGAGGTGTTTTGCGGAATGGTGTACCGTGTAATTTAATGCTGAAATAGTCTGCAGTATTCAGCTCAGACAAAAAATTTGCCCTATTTGCTTTCATCTACTGTGCCCCTATGTGCATTGGCTGTGAACACAATCCCATCAAAACACCACTGTAACACTCAAATCCACTCATTTGGAATAAGTAATTTACATTACATTTCATTATGGGACCGTGACTCGGGTTGGTTACACGTTAGGCATAAAAATGTATTGTTCAGTGTGAGGTATGCAATTTTTGGATTACCCCCTCCCAGCAGGGATTCTAGCATGTAGCTGTGGACAGTGCTTATTATAATGTGTATTGCTATCACCATGCCTCATTGGCTGTGGGGGAGACCACAGTGATTATCTAATTCAATACTGATTTACTGTGTTCACCGGCGCTGCTCTGATCCTTCAGCAAATATTTCTTCAATATCCAGTTTGATGTTATTGTGTCCTTTTTACTGTCTGCTTTGTGTCTCTCACCCTCCATAATCTAGGTACAAATTGTTTTTATACATTTTCGTTCACTCTTCATAATCATGCTACTCTTTGTAATTCTTATTTTTTATAATCTAGGTACTCTTTCTTTTACCTCTCACTCTTTATAATATAGGTACTCTTTGAAGCTCTCACTCTTCATAATATAGGTACTCTTTGTAGCTCTCACTCTTCATAATATAGGTACTCTTTTTAGCTCTCACTCTTCCTTATCTAGGTACTCTTTGTATCTCCCACTCTTCATTATCTAGGTACTCTTTGTATCTCCCACTCTTTATAATATGGGTACTCTTTGTAGCTCTCACTCTTCATTATCTAGATACTCTTTGTAGCTCTCACTCTTCATAATATAGGTACGCTTTTTAGCTCTCACTCTTCATTATCTAGGTACTCTTTGTATCTCCCACTCTTTGTAGTATAGGTACTCTTTGTAGCTCTCACTCTTCATTACCTTGGTACTCTTTGTAGCTCTAATTGTCTATAATCAAATTGTTGTTTATAGCACTCTTTTACTTAGGTACTCCATGTATCTCCCATTTTCAGTAATCATTTTCAGTAATCTGGCCAGTAATCTACTGTCAATATTTTTCACCCTTCATAATCCATACTCAGGTAGTAGATACTCTGTCACATTTTCCTTTCTGTAAGTCTTCAAAATCTACTGTTGATATCAAAAGTCTACACACCTAAATAAAAATCCAATGCTAAATCAAGGCATTTTTTTTCACATTCAATAAGTAATTGTTAATACAAAATAAATATGAAAATCACTAATACTTGGTGGTAAAAACGGTTTGGATAGGTCTGTTAAAGCCGGATTTTACAATTGAATTCCACTTTCCCATGCAGAGGAGCTCAGTCACATTGCAAGGGTAACTCTTGTGCACAGCCGTCCTTAGGTCAGTCCACAGATTCCCTATAGCATTTAGAACTGGGCTCTGACTGTCTCTTTACCGGATATTGATCTTGCTTTTTGCCAGCAATTCCTTTTTTGAGCAACAACATGTTTTAGAACATTGCCATGTTAAATGGTGAAAATATTCTTTAACTTCAGCCTTCTGGCAGAGAGCAGAACAGTTTGTGCCAAAATATATTATTATATCAAGCTATTTTTTGTACAGCCCTATCCCCACTGAAGAGAATCAGCTCTGTGATATGATGCTGATGCCATCATGCTTGACTGTGTACTTTGGTTGAACGCAGTTTTGGCTTTGTGCCCCCCAAAAAAATCAATTAAGAACAAAATGTTATTTGTGCCATCTTGTCTCCACTTGAAAATATTGTCTTTCCAGTGTCCCATGATAGTGCTTTCGCAATGCTTTCGTTTGTATCCCTCTCCTTTTAGCAACAAGATCTTGTAGATCTTTTGCTAGCTCCTTGTGAAATTCCTAGAGGAGCATTTAGTTATGGCTAATAACTGAACGGATGTCAGGTAACATTATAAATTAATACCAAGGCAAATATTTATTTATATATATTTAGAGAACATTTTCATTTGTTTTTCTTCTAAATATACAATTTAAAGCTGAAGCTTGAAGTCTGCCATTAAGTCAGCCTTTACAAAAGCAGCATTTTCAATAAGGGTGTGTGGACTTTTGATTTCCACTGTAGGTACCCTTAGTCTCTCCCACTCTCCATAATCTAGGTGCTCTTAATATCTCTCGCCCTTCATAATCGAAGTACACTTCTTGTCACTAACCCTTTATAACTTCAGGTACTCTTTGTTTCGTTCGCCCTTGATTGTCAAAAGGATTGCGTTGCATTTTTGATGTCTGTCGTTGCGTTTGTGTGTTTTTACGCTGAAGTTGCATCGACTGAGTGGACAGGCCTTTAACACTCACACTCTCCTTGTCTTTTTGTTTTGCAGTTCAGTCCTTCACCTTTACCCGTGCAGGTATTGGCCATTTGTCCTGTCGTCTCACCTTAGTTTGGATATTGGACTGCAGCAATAGAATGTATTTGAGAAAATGTTTCATTGAAATAGCTTGAATCACATTCAGTGTTGACAGAGCACTCATCCGATTAAAGTTCTACCTTGTCTTTTTTCCTCCTTGCCATCGATCTCTGTTTGGACCACAGTGACATTTCAACGAGACAGAGGCCTGATGGGAAATGGAAGGTGAGGACAATATCTCTAAGGATATTCCATAATAAAAACAAAATCCTTATTAAATCACTCCAATCACTCAAAACACTTTGTCTTTGTTCTTTGAGGACAGTAAAAAAAAAAAAAACACAGAACCATTAGAAGTGATGATCCATCCCGTGTGGAACAACATGAATGCTTGTGTGATGACAGGACAGGTCTGTAGTGTTTGATCAACCTTCAGGGAGGGCACAGACTCATTGGAATATGAAAAGATAGTTATGATGAATGAACAACCTTTATGCTTCAACAAACCTCCACTTATTCATAATGATGCAACAGGTGCGTTGATGTATCGATTGATTGAGTCATCAATCACTCCCGGGAAATTATCAGAAAAACAATTAATGCTGGCAGAGCAGGTTATATTATTGGCGGGTTCATCCTGTGCAGCAGGGCCGGTAGCGGCGTTGCCAGAGGGGTGATGAATTTGCCTGTCGACAGGCGGGGAGCGGCACGCCTTCAGAATGCAAGCATATGCAATGATGTAAGAAGATAATGACCCAGGGGTGGGAGGCCGGACAGGAGCCTCAAAAGTCCTACTGAATCACAGGGAGAGTCCGTCAGTCTCCCTTTCTTACTGCCAGTCAGACGGACTGGCAGGAAGACAGGCAGAGAGACAGGCAGACAGAAGGACTGGCAGGAAGACAGGCAGACAGACAGGCAGACAGAAGGACTGGCAGGAAGACAGACAGACGGACTGGCAGGAAGACAGGCAGACAGACAGGCAGACAGAAGGACTGGCAGGAAGACAGGCAGACAGACGGACTGGCAGGAAGACAGGCAGACAGACGGACTGACAGGAAGACAGGCAGACAGACGGACTGGCAGGAAGACAGGCAGACAGACAGACAGGCAGACAGAAGGACTGGCAGGAAGACAGGCAGACAGAAGGACTGGCAGGAAGACAGGCAGACAGACGGACTGGCAGGAAGACAGGCAGACAGACGGACTGACAGGAAGACAGGCAGACATATGGACTGGCTGGAAGACAGGCAGGCAGACAGACGGACTGGCAGGAAGACAGGCAGACAGAAGGACTGGCAGAAGACAGGCAGACATATAGACTGGCAGGAAGACAGGCAGACAGAAGGACTGGCTGGAAGACAGGCAGACAGACAGGCAGACAGACGGACTGGCAGGAAGACAGGCAGACAGACGGACTAGGAAGCCTTAACTCTGAATACCATTGAGTTAATACCACTGGCTGAATAACACTACTGTCATATTACCACTGGGATAATACTACTGTCAGATTACCACTGTCTGTATAACACTGGGTTAATACTACTATCATATTACCACTTGGTTAATACTACTGCCAGATTACCACTAGGTTAATACCACTGTCTGAATAACACTGGGTTAATACTACTATCATATTACCACTTGGTTAATACTACTGCCAGATTACTACTGTCTGAATATCACTGGGTTAATACTAATGTCAGATTATCACTGGGTTAATACTCCTGTCAGATTACCACTGGATTACTGGATTATTTCCACTGTCTGAATACCACTGGCTGAATACCACTGTCTGAATACCACTGTGTAAATACACTGTCAGATTACCACTGGGTTAATACCACTGTCAGATTGCCATTGGGTAAATACCACTGTGTTAAAATCACTGGCTGGATCCACTGGATTAATACCACTGGGTTAATACCACTGGCTAAATATCACTGCTGAGGTAAATACCACTGGATTAATTCCACTGACTGAATACCACTGCTGAGGTAATACCACTGGATTAATACCACTGTCTGAATAACACTACTGAGGAAATACACTGGACAATGACTGGCTGAGAATATGAAGAAAGCTCCCCAGGAAGGAAACAGTCTCTTGCCCTCTTGCTTTCCTTAACTCTGCCGTCAATTGTCTCTCTTCTCTCTTTCTCTCCCTTGTCACACCTGAGCAGGCAGATCCAGCCCAGAGCTTAGACTAATGCAGCAACTACACTACACAAAAAATAAACACTGTTGTGTGCGCACACGTGTGTGTGTGTGTGTGTGTGTGTATACGTGCATGGTTATATATGTGAACATGCCTGTACGATTTTAAATGGAAATGACTCCCATCAGTGTTTAAACACCTTTGAGCCATCACAATTTAGATGTGAACAATTCCCTAAACGCTTGGCAAGCTTGGCTTAAAGGGAAATGCAATCTTTGATTATTTAACAAAGGCATGTGAGAAATGTGACTGAAGCCTTAAATCCTCCTAGCAACAACAACCAAAAATATATATATATTTCTGTATTAATTTCAGACAATGGAGTGAAATTGCCAATTTCCTGTGCAATATGGGAGGGGTGGTTTCAATAAACCAGCCTATGAACATTGCTGTGTGTGTTGCTATGGAGATGCTCCTACCCAACCACCCTGGGCTGCCAGAAGGCCCTCCATGATTCTAAATGTAATATGCAAATTTCTGTAGTGCTGGGCTCTAAAACGGATTTAATGTCTGTGCGTTTAGTCCTGGTCTGTTTCTCTAGGGGGTCTTAAGGGCTCTAAAGCCCGGTGCTGATTTATAGACTTGTCAATTTTTTTCTGTCTCTGTTTGGTTGTTTATGTCGCCTTCAGGCTGCTCCAGAGGACCGGTTACGCTGAATGAGGTTTCACAGCAATTTGTTTGTTGAAGCCGTCAGTATAACAACATGTGTGAAAATTAATAATATTACAGATGGCACCTAATTTTTTGCTAATAGTAATCTCTCGTTCTCCCTCCCTCTCTCTACTTCCCTCCCTCTCTCCACTTCTCTCCCTCTCTCTACTTCTCTCCCTGTCTCCTTCTCTCTTATCCTTTCTGTGTCCTTCTCTTCTCTTTTCATGGCTAAAACAGTCGTCCAGGTCTTCTGAAAGCCGGCGACCCAGGATTCCCTTGGTTAGCTGACTCCTGGCCCTCCACCAGTCTGCCGGCCAATGGGGGCTTGGGAGGTCCCAAGGACCGGGGCAACTTTGGTCGAGGAGGTAAAAACTTGAGATGTAACCGCTGGTCTAACAGAACCAAACCCAGGGCACCAGAGAATGAGGGTTGAGAGAGAGAGCTGACCCAGACTGTCCCAGCTGACCACACTGTCACACAAGGCCATGGTCCCATAGTGAGGTCATGGGTCAAGTGTCATGTTAGAAATGTGTGCCCCGAGTGTGAGGCTGTGAATTAATGTATGAGTTGCATGCATTATTCAGCCTGGAGGATATCCCTCAGCAGGCAGGAACTCTGACAGGCCGTCTCACACTCCAGACTTGTCTCCAGCTCATCCAGTATAGGTTTCTAAAAACTCAGACCAATGTTGGAAAAAGTGTGTATTTGTTCATTCTTTCTGTGTCTGAATGGGTCTTGGTCTAGTCCTGTTTCTAGGCCAAGAACCACAGGAACAACCAAAGATCAATTTGGGGTTTCAAGGTCGAGGTAGAACCATTTCAGTCTAGTTAGAAACCTTTTGCTAGTGTTTAGAACACATTTTTTTATTCAATCTAGAGCCTTTCCGCAGGATTCCGCCAGGTACTACAGGGGAGAACCTTTTCCCATGAGTGTTTGTGGCAGTGCGTTGGCGGTATGGCCTGTGTGTGGGCATTCCAGATGAGTGATAGAGTGTGTGTATTGGCGCCATTCTCCCATAGCTCATTTAGCTCCCACCAGGCTAATGAGAAGCCCTGGGCCCCTATGGTCAGAACTGAAGGTCAGCCCAGTGTGACGGACCCTCTCCCTTGACACAGGCCCGGTCCCCTGCAGGGCTTTGCGTGGCGAGGTTCTAATTATTCTGCTAGCTAATCACTTTCATTTATCTCAGCTTGTTTGAGACCAATTTCACTAATACCATTGAAACGACGGGGCGTGCTAATGTGTTCCACACTGACCTTAAAGATAGCTACCTTTATCTCACCACATCTGTGCCTGTTTCCTCCTCCGTCTCATCTCAGATGTGTTGCCCTCCGGGACCGGGGAGAAAACCGGTACCATGCTGTCCGACGGAGCCATCTACAGCAGTATAGACTTCACAGGGAAGGCGGGCTACAGCAGCCCGGCACGGGGTAGCCAGGCCACTCCCTACGCCACAACTCAGATCCTGCAGTCCAACAGCTTCCACGAGCTGGCCGTGGACAGACCAGATCCCCGCTGGAAGGCTTCCCTGAGAGCCCAGCAGGAGATGGCCAACCTGGGCTACTCGCTGACGGACGGACGGCCCTGTAACGGTATGCACTGGGGGAACACAGCAGGGGGTATAGACTCGGTGGGGCCGCGTGTTTTCAAATGCGCTCTCGAGATCTGTAAATGCTCCAGAGTAGTGAGCCCTGAAACATCCGATGGTAGCTCGTGTTGAATAGTCAGAGTGAAGCCTAGCATTAATATATGTCTTTTTTGAATAACAATAGCCTTGAGAAGTAGAGGTGAAAGAAGCGAGAGAAAACTAGGGAGTTCAAGTCTGGAATCAATAAAGGAAGAGATGTATTTTCAGTGGGGTGGTTGGAAGAGAGCAGAGTTGAATGTTGAGTGGAATGAGCAGACAGAAAGCACAGTAAACTAGTTAGAGAAGGGGGATGTTATATTTACATTTTCATTGAAAATGGACCCTGAGGATGTTGTTGTTAATCGCTCCTCTCTCTCTATGTTGATTTTTGCTCCTCAGCCCCTGGAGTTTTTCTAGCCCAGAAATGTCAAAAAATTAAGCCACATTTTACTGGATTAATTTGATTAGCAGAGGCAGGGATTCCTTTGTGTTTTGACCCGTGGACATACAATTAGCTTGGCTATTGCCAAGCAGAGATGTATCGTAGGGACTCGGTGCGTTCCGTTGGTTGCCCAGCAATTCTCCGGTGCGCTCCGGGCTGTGTGCCCAGAAGACCGCTGCTTACCTGGGAGATAAGAAACAAGAGTGGAAGAGGAAGAATGAAGGAATGGATGGACGGGAGGGAGGGACGGACGGAGGGTCCCAGCCCCAAGCCCCGGCGCCTATTTAGGAAATGTCAAGGCAGAGGAAAAAGTCTTAGTGCTCCGTCAGCACAGAGAGCAGGAACATAATGAGAGCCAGGTGGGGGTTGGAGGACAGGGAGAATACCCAGGTGATGATAAAATAGCTTTCCAAGCAGCAATGTGTGTGTGTGTGTGTGTGAATCCCATGGTGTAGGGTAAGTAGTATCATCTCATTAAAATCCACAGCCCAGGGGCTGTAGGGATATCTCTGCATCGTGCGCCCAACACAGGGCTGGTGAAAAACACAGGGCTGACACTGCCTCGGATTCATGCCTCTCTCTTTCTTCCTATCAGGTGGAAAGGGCGGCAAGAAAAAGAAGTCGAAGGGCGGGTCGAAGGCGTCCAAATCCAACGGGTCGTGTTGGGTCAACATGCCCCTGCCTCCCCCACCCATGCACCCTCTGCCAGGCACCGAGGTGGACCACTATCCCCCGGAGAACCATGGAGGAGGGTAAGGAGATCTCTCCACACTATGCAACGGGAATTAGGCGTTGTGTTTAGGGTTTGTTGATTGGGGTTATGGTTAGGGACTGTGGGAAATAGGATTTTGAATGAGACTACTTGTTTGTGTCCTCATAAGGATTGTTAAACAATGTGTGTGTTTGTGTGTGCATGTGCACGTGATATGCAGAGGACGGTTGCCGTGCAACAACAAATGTGAAATGTCTTAATGATATCCTTAGAAATCTCAGAAAGTATATACATTTCTGCATTCCATTCTCAGCCTTTGGCTTTGTAATTACAAACAGCAGCAAATCTGAGTAATATCCCAAGTCCCTAGACTAATAGAAACCTCAGACACCAGAGTTGTTAATGGTCTGGAAAAACTAGTAGAAAAATAAGCAAAATCTCTGTTAGCCAAGATTAGGCTTTTATCCAGTACACCGCTAAAAGCTGGATACTTTGAACCAGAAGTAACACACTCATAAAAGCACCAATGACACACATGTCCAGAAACAGTACCGTCCCAACATAAGGCTTTAGTCAAGACTTCTTCTAATCTGGATTGTTTCCTGTTGTCGCAGGTATGACAGCGACAGTTGGGCCCCTCCCCTTCCTGTCCAGACCTACCTCCACCAGGGAATAGACGATGACTTAGAGGAGCACGTGCCCATCCCGCCCATCAGGGGCGTGGCCTCCTCTCCTCCAGCAGTTCCCTACAGCCAACCGTCATCCTCCACTCTAAGCTCCACCCACCACGAGGAGATGCAGTCCATGCTGCAGGCTCATCTGGATGAATTGACCCGAGCCTACCAGTATGAAGTGGCCAAACAGACCTGGTGAGGAGGACCTCCTAAACATGACTTTTATGTCTCAATGTCTTTCTTCAAGCTACCTTAACTTTCACTGTGGTCTTTCATCAAAGGGGCTGTAAAGCATTTATGAACTGGCCAGAGACAATTTCTTTGTGTCCGTAGAGCACAATGTGAATCAAGAACTGATCTTGCCACAGGTTTTCATTGTATTATGTATCCACTTTCCCAAATGAAACGAAGCACAGCGTTTTGTGTTCTTTTGATTGGCCACAGATACTGGTTAGACTTTCCTGAATTGATATTTTGATCATGAGACATCCACCTAGTAGTTCTGGCTTTGTCAGTGTGTAGAAAAGAACTGGAGGTTTTTGCATATCAATACCCAGTCTTGTTTCATATCACCGTGGTATTTACGCATGTCATCCTAACCTATGTTTAATGTTTCCTGAACGATAAAAGCAGCCCTCTATTGAATACACCTGTAACGTCTTCCAGGAATTGAGAAGCTGGTCACGTCACTGGGAACACGTGTCAGGGGAAGGGAGGGGTAATGATGGGGTTTGGCCCAGCGCGCAGCCCTGACAACAGGAAGAAGGGCTGCTAATTACATGTGCGTCGTCTTGTGAGCCGTGGATGGAAGCCCGTTCCTGGGCGTCGGAGGAGACAGATGCATGGAGATAACTGACAAGCCTGTCCTGCCTGCCTGTCTTCTCCCCTCACCCAGACGATTGCCAGTCTGTTGTGTTAGTGACAGCACAAGAGCCGCCAAACCCATCGGCACACGGCTCCCGTTGATGCAAAGGGGATATAATGTATTCAGTCTCCTACACACAGACTCTGGCCCATGCTGAATAGGGCCTGCCAATGAACTCTGGCATTCGGTTGTTCTGAGACTTGTTTTGGCCTTTTCGTTGTGTATCTTTCTGCAGCGCTGTCTCCGACCACATTGACAAGAGCATGTTCCCTCATGTTTTCCACAGGCACATGAAGGGCAGCCCTCTTCCGCCTAAGGCCCCGATGGCTCCAATGACCTACGTTTCTAGCACGCTGGGCTCTGACCAATGTAAGGAGGAGGATGAGGATGAGGGCCACGGAGTCTCACATCAGCTCTGTGGCTTTGATTACTCAGCTGGACGCAGCATAGACAACCTGGAAGGCTCAAGTGAGACACAAACACACACACACACACAGACCACGCACTTCCATTTTCCATAGTGCAGTCGATCCATCCAGCAGAATGTCATTGCTTAGAGAGCAGGTAGTGAATTGGAAATATGGTTGTATTCAGTCACTACTTGTAGACAATGTGTCTCGTCATTATGCAGTTTCAACTGACACCTCCTTTGATTTCCAATTTTCACAATCGCACCTTTCATATCTAGATCCAATCAAGACTGATTGTTTCACATTTTGAACTAGAAATTGAATGATACGGAAAGAAAGGAAAGCCATACTGCAATCTGGGGAACACGAATGAGTAAAAACCGTTAAAAAACAGAAACACTGAAGTTGCCAGTGATTTGATTTCGGGCAGAAGCTATCATTTCTGTATGAAATCTCATTTGGGCTTTTTTGTTTTGAGAACACTCACTGCCATTTCAAGTATTACCATATTGTGCAAACAGTTCATAATGAGTCTCTCTAATGTTGAAAATGAAAGCTAGTGACTCATATTAGCGTCTGCCCCTGTGACGAGAATGAGTTAGGACGAGAGCTCAAGGTGAGGGAACTGTCGTACCAGTGGTTGAGCGCGTGCTGCAGTTCTGACCCACAGTTTTAGGAGTCGGGGTTCAGTCCAAGTAATTTTTCAGGGGGGTGGTGGAACCTTCGGAATGCTGGCTTGGACTCTGGAGACGGGCGGATGATATATGTGCCGTGTCTGTGATAAAGCAGGCGGAGTGCACTAATCTGTGGTGTTGCCTCTGTGGGGAGAAGGCTGGATCAGCTTATCTCTACAAAGGTCTTTCCTCTGTCTCCTCTCCCACAGAGACCAGGCTAACACACAAACCCACGGAAACACACACTCACAGAAAAGGCCAATGCATTTAGGATACGATCCAGGAATTATAACCAAATCTAATCATTTACCTCGAATTGCCAAGATGTAAGAGTAGTTTACCCACCGCCTTCACCGGCAGTCTTATCTAGGAAGGTTTCTTGCTGTGGTTTCACTCCCCTCAGTTAATTAGATTTACAAAATAGATTTTTCTATGCTCATGTTCGCTTTAGCACTTTCACTGCATAATTTCTAATATAGAGCTTATCAGTGAAAACGCTGCAATAGTAAAGAATTGATTTCAAATCAAAACTGATTAGCTAGGTTGCTCATCTCTTTAATTCCCTTTCCCGTGTCCCTGTGCTCTCTCTCTCCACTGCCCCTTGATGGTGAAGGCTTTTCCCAGCGAGGTCGCCCAGGCAGCTCAGGGTCAGCAGACAGCAGTTCTCTGGGCACGCAGAGCCTCGGTCACCAGAGGGCAGTGCACTCCGGACGCAAACCCTGTGCCGAAGCTGTGGGGACGCTGCCCAGACGGAGAGACCTAACCCCTGCGGAAGGTAAGACGTGGACGAAGGCAAGAAGGAGACCGATGGGGAAGGTGGAAAATAGTGTTCCCAACCGGCTACTGCAAAAAGACCAATCACTGTGATAGGCCGGAGCGTTCTTTCTTTGATTAAAGAGAATGTGTGTTAGCCGTGTTAATAGCCAGAATTAGGGGTGGTATAAATCGTAGCCTCCTGTCTTCGTCAGTGGTCTGTTCGGCCCCAGAGCCGGCCCACAGCGTGGGGGCCAGGCTGCATGGTTCATGGGCGGCCGGGGCCGCGGAGCCCCCGGAGGAGTGCATGGTGTCCACGCTGGAGCGGCAGCACATGGCCTCCTGGAGCGGCACGCCCTCCACCATGGGCACGCTGGGCAGAACACGCCACCGGGCAGGGGCTGGCGCCGACCACCCACACAACGGCCTCCAGCCCCCAAACAGCACCGAGCAGAGCTACGGGGAACGATGTAAGTATCCTGGTCATCTTGTTCCATGATACATCGAGTCAGGAGTTAGTAGCCAACCATCAACTAAGATAGAGCACTGTGTTTGTGGCCCTTCTGTGGCAGAGTCTTGGTGACGAGTCGGACCCTCCAGTGCTGCCCGTTCCAGGACACGGTGTCTACAAGTGCAATGAGATTCCCCCTCTCCCAATGCTACAGGATGGAGAGACGGCATGATGAAGAGAGAGAGATAGAGGGAAAGGTAGAGCTGTAAATGTGATGTACAGACACACGGGCACAGTGTTCTTTTTACCGTGTTCCGTTCATCCCTCGTTCCAAAACAACCTGCTGTATGTCACATTCCCCTCCTGATCCATGTCCCTCCATGTACACTGTCACTCTAACCGAGAAGAACTCAACAGTTAAGCTATTGACTCATGAAAGTGAAAAGACTTGCATTTACTGTAAATAGGTTTTGTATTTTCAGTTTTTTCTCTCATTTTCGTTTTCTTTGCTTTGCTATGCAAGCCAAATATGACATTGAAGTTGTCTCTTTTTCTTGTAATTTTACATTGTGAGTTGATGGACTGTGGTGCCCACATTTGTTCTTCATAAATGCTTGAAATAACTGCTTAATTTTGATGAAACTACTGTATCGTTGTTTATTTTGCACAGAGTGTTTGGGTGATAATAAGCACAAAGTCATCAGCTACAGCTGAGCTGGGAAGAATGATGAAGAGGAGCGTCTATAATATAATCTACATTTAACAAATATAGTATATGACACAGATCAGAGATACAGATGTATTGACAGATACAGTATAAGAAACACAAGAAAGTGAAGACATGAAAAAGACGCCCACATAGATATGATGTTTTGTGTATCTGCGCTGGTTTGTTGCCTATGTGCATTGTACGGCATCGCAGTCTGTTGCCTCAACAGTATATTCCCTGTGAAACTGAGGGAGTAGTACTTGTATTCCTAAAAATAAAAATCGATTAAGTCCATTTCAAAGATCCAAAATGGAAGCTTACACAGGTGCAGGGAGCGAGGTGGCTAGCTGGTGATTGGGAGGATTCGGGACGAGCCTATTAAGCACCAATCAGGTGTGGTCAGGTGGGAACAGCTGTGTGCACAGATGGACTCAGTCAAGTGTTGCCCATGGGAACAAATTGAGACAGGCTAGGAGATTTTGGTCCTGAAATGACTAGCTAATCCTGGACTGGGTTTCCCAGCTCTGAGTGATGGTGTGCATGATTAACAACAAAATGCAATTAGATTAGACTAACAGAGCTGTCACCATCGTAATGCTGTCTGTAGGATTCCCCCCCCGGTAACACCGGTAACAGATGACCACTCATTAGGACACAAGGCACAGTGAGGCCATCACCAAATCAGGACATCTTCATCTCAGCAACCAGTCACAGAGGGCTGCTGGTTGTCAGTTTTGGCCTACGAGATTCACGATGCAGTGTTTTGACTCACTTCTTTGTACGGTTCTTTTATGGTTATTCTTTGTATTGGCTACACCTGTTAAGACTCTGTACCTGCCAGATCCAGTCTGCCCTCAGGAACACCTAGGCACGTACAGTGTGGCTGTTAATTTTTCAATCCTACAATGCAAATAAAATGTGTATGTGGAATCTACTGTCTGTGTCTGTGCTGTGAATGTGAGTTGATGGTCCAAGACATTCTCCATATTTGAGGAATATTCATACAGATGTTCATACTGATTAATGTTCATACGAAATTCTGTGCATACACTCTTAATGTTATCACTATTGTCTGTGGTAACTCTGTCTAAAGTTATCAATCAGTCTTTTTTAGATACTTAAAAATATCAGTAAAAAAATAGATCAGTTTATACATACATACATACATACATATATTTAAGTTACTTCATACAAGTCTAAGTCAAGTTTCAAGTAACTGCATGCAAGTCCAAGTTAAGTCACAGCTAATTTAAGAGCTATAGTTGTCTATTAGTCCAAAGCCCTTTCAACTTAAGGTGCACCTTTTGGGGATGACTTTCATTTTATGGGCTAATATACATCAGCAGTTAATCTTCTACACTAATACTAAATTATAATTATTTATTATAGCAAACATGCATTGTATGTTTAAAGTATGACCATAGCGCTGGGGCCAGCCAGTTCGATCTTCCACTAGGTAAATTGTCTCACTATTTTACGAAGGTTAAACATGAACTAACAGCAATTCTTGTATTATGTTTTAGCAATATATTAGGTACTGTACTAACAAGCTATCGTAGATTAGAAACAGGTCCAACTCTTGACAGCGAGCTAAGATTAGACGTCTTACTGAATGTAAACACAATTGGAGAATGTGCACTGTGTTTAATTCTATAAAATGTCCAAGCTAGTTAGGTACTGGTATCAAAAAATGCTAGCCACAGTATTAATGGGCTGTTTTGGCCCACAATAACTAACCTAAAGCTACAGCAAATTAAAGTCAGACAACCAGCTGGAATTTGTAAAAAAAAATTAAAGTGTGCATTCTCCCTTTTTTTTCCATTCAGTAAGAATTCAAACGTTAGCTGGCTATCAATGTTTTAGCTACAGTAATTTATCTAGTTAGTTAATACAACCCTATTCTACTATCTAATTAGCTACGTTAGCTAGTTAATGTAACGTTAAGTCTGACTAACCTCTCTCTGCGTCCCGTGGCGCAAAAAGTAAGTTGTTCTGCTAGCTGCACCTGCGATGGTTGTGCAACAGGTTTGCAGCGAGAAATGATTTTGCCCCTTCAACTTTTAAAACAGTGTAGCCAAATGCTATTACAAAGAGAACATGGGCACTGTCAACGTTACAACGTTACCTAGTTGACCTAGTTGACTTATAACTGTAATCGCTTGCATTGTCACACTAAGGTGTTTTCCCTTTGTTTTAACCAAAGTCCAATGACAACAAGTCCAAGTGACGTCTCAAGTCTTTTGAACAGATCGCAAGTGACACGGACCTTGTGCGATTTTAAGTATGCTACTCAAGTCACCAAATCTGATACACAGATTATCTGATATAATTGATTACATTTGAAAATCATCTGCACAGTGGCTAAGAAACAAGGCACACACCTATGAAGAAACATTGCTCCAAAGGATGGTCAGTCGATTACTCCGTTTGTATGCATCCGTTTCTTTGTTAACTCCTTGTTGGTTTTTAGTTAGTCAGCACTTATGCCTCATGTTAAGTTTGTCATGCCCTTGACCTCACATCCCCTATCCTACACCTTAACCCATTTACCTCCACGCCCCTAAACCAGAACCTATTTCCTCCACGCCCCTAAATTAGAACCACTTAACTCCATGGCTCTGAACAAGAACCCATTTACCTCCCCACTTACACCAGAACACAGTTACCTCTCTACTCTTATACCAGAACATATTTACCTCCTTGCTGCCAGAACACATTTACAGTGGCTCACAAAAGTATTTATTCCCCTTGAAACTTTCCACATTTTATTGTTACAACATGACATCAAAATTATTGAATTGTCGTGGCAGTTTTCATCTGGGTTTTTTGCCACTTATCTGCTAATTTTTCTAGATTATTACAAATAGAGAACAAAAAAAATTAATTTAATATGAATTCACCCACAATTCTATGACACACCTGAATGATCTGTGGGTCAAACAATCGTCTTCAGAAGTCAAGTCAATTAGTAGAAGGTCCACCTGTGCCCAATTAAAGGGTTTCACACCTGTCTCTGAGAGGTCCCACAGTTTAGTTGTAGCATTTATAACAAAAACCACATAAAGAAGACAAAGGAACATTTTAAGCAAATCCATATATTGTTTTCCTCAACATACCAATCAGGGCACAGATAACAGTCTGGGCCGTACTCAGTGCATCATCTGTCGGTGTTGGTGCATATAGGTATGCTCCCCTGAGTTTGGGCCAGCATACCACAAAGTATGTAACCTCAATCTCTGGCCCAACTCTGGCTCACATGTTTTACTGAGTATGGCCCAGAACTGGCTCTTATCTGGGGTGTAGGAAATAACAACCTTTCCAAGGCCTCAAATATCCCTAAACTACAATAAAGTTTAGTTTTAAGAAATTGAGATATTGCACTAGCAACTGGAAAATTATTCAAAAACATTTTAAACTGAAAATGTTTCCAATCAAGAACAGCAATAGTCAGGAAAGTCACCATAGGCCTTTGGTCTTCTCAAAAATCCTTTATGGGAAAAACAACTCACATCAAATCTCAGCTAGAGTTAGCTAGAGGGCATGTTGGATACTTTTTTTTACCACAACTGTAAGCGTGTGTTTGGCGTAAACCTTACACCACCCATAATTCTGAGAACATCATTCCTACCATGAAGAATGGCAGTGGCAGCATTGTGCTGTGGGGATGCCTTCCTGCATTAGGGCCTGGTAAGTTTGTGAAAAAATGAATGCATCAATGTACAGAGAATTCCTGGAGAAAAACTTGTTGATGTCTGAAAGGGACCTGGCAGTTCATATTCCAGCAGTACAATCACCACACAAATGCAGCCAAAGACACATTGAAGTGGCTTATTAACAAAATTGGGAATTTAAAAGAAGATGTTTAGAATTGCTCTTCACCAAATGTCTCCATCCCACATGACAGAGCGTGTGCATGTTTGCAAAGAAGAATGGGTGTGACCAGTAGGTTTGTTTTTTTATTTGACACAGACTTTTTTGTGTTGATCATTGGCTAAAATTCTTGATTAAATCCAGAGGGTGTGAATATTTTCAAAGCCACTATACTTCTTCTTTCCGCCAATAGAATACATTTAACACCCCGTTCCCGCACTAGAACACATTCACTTCCCAAAAGAAATGTCAAAGTCATCTATTTGCCCAAAAAATACTTAGGATGTAAGGTTTTAAAAACGCTGATCAGCCATAAAACAGCTCGTTGGCAATTTGGGTTACAGTCAGACAATGGGAGGATGACGTGGATGAAGGTATCCTTTGTTCTAGTTATTTTCCGTCTTCATCATGGGGTTGTTGTTAATGCACGTCCAGCAGTTATAGTATTCCAGACGTGTTCATAGTTCACAGTCCACCAAGCTCATTTACTCCACTCAAGTCATACAGAAATGCAATAGCATTCATTTGTAGATTTGTCGTGGTTTTTCCTGAGGCATCCATGCCTTTCATCTCCATTCCTCATGTACTGTACTGTACTCACTTCACCTAATGAAACATAACTGGTGGATGAGATCACATTAGTACTACACATTTCATACTGCATTGGCTCCAGACAGTCACATCTCTCTGGGCTATGCTTGCTGTTCTTACTGACCCAACAGTGCAGGACGAACACAACCACGTTGACAGAAATGAAAGCAACAGCGTATTTCAGCGTATATATAGCCTTTATATTTCAGCCTTTCTTGTATAATGACCATTCTCCACACAGTTGTGACAATGATTAGCTACACTGTAGTACTTCTCATCCATTCACAGTGTTGCTATTCCTCGTGTAGACTGAACCTTTGAAAAATAGTTCTATGGAGCTGTGGCCTTCGAGCTGGAACAGCTCATCCATGACTCATGACATTTGGCTAATTGGAAAGTTTGAACAGTGTGCTTGTGTGATGCAATCAGAGAGAAGCCACAGGACAAGACACCAGGAAATCCCCAATCTACAGCTCTACCACCCCCAGCTGGCAGGGATGGAGAAAGACTGGCTCCCTGACCATCACCCACAGTGGACAGTTTGTCTTCCTCTGTCATTATTCACCTCTGCCCCTGGAAGGGAATGTGCACTTTCCATGCTGCTTGCAACAAACACCAACAGGACCTGTCCTATGTCTCTGTAACAGAGGGCATTTCAGACTGTGAAATGGAGACAGTATATTAGCATGCTTGTCGTAGTGTTGGATGGCCCAGAGGATTACCTGTGAAATGTCACCATTACAGCATTCTATGTGGACCATTGTACAATGCAGATTTCCATGTGCAACGACCCATAAAAAATATGTTGTGGTTGAAGTTCCTGTTTTGTGTTTTTAGAAACCTGGATGAAAGAGGCACGAGACACATTTTTTTCCACTAGAATTTCAGCTTGTTAGAAACCTACTGATGTTGCGTGCTTGGAGTGATTCAGCCATAGTGGGTAACAGACGTAAGTTGGGTTCTTTCAACCACACTGCCATTCTACAGCGTTTAAATAGCCTTGTCAAGGATAGCTCTTTGTGAATTGAGAGGCAAGTGTGTCAGAAAACATTCTGAAATTGGAAATGGAAACAAGGAAATGTACACACAGACAACACACATGCCTGCTTTCAGTATCTAAAAAACTACAGTGTATAGACATAAGTGAATGAACATGAGTTAGATGTCCTTGATTAGAATGGGGAATCAAGACAAAAACCTACTCAGAGTCCAGTTGCCTGTAGTCGCTATCTCTCTTTATCTCTATCTCTTAGGGAAGGAGTAACATTAAGCAGAATGAGCATAGATTTGCACGAAATAGTTTTTTCTTCTATGTCTTTAAAAAAATCTGCTACTGAGTAACTAATTACCAAGCCATTTCACATACCGTATATTCACATATCACTCCTCGAGTCACCCTGTCTGACGTCTGCTTAAGTTTTGTTAGGGTACTTTGGGCAAACAAAACAGCACATGACTTACGGCTAACTCCTTTATTTCAAAGCAGCTCTATGCCTTTGTCTTAATCATATTAGAGGTGACAGGATGGCCACATACCCATATCACTTACGAGCCTGAGGATAAACAGGCTACACACCTTCAAACACGCACACAGATGCACGCAGACGGATGCATGCGTACACAAATGGTGAGTGCAGACGCATGCATGCGTATACAAATGGGGAGTGCAGACGCATGCATGCGTACACAAATGGGGAGTGCAGACGCATGCATGCGTACACAAATGGTGAGGGCAGACGCATGCATGCGTACACAAATGGTGAGTGCAGACGCATGCATGCGTACACAAATGGTGAGTGCAGACGCATGCATGCGTACACAAATGGTGAGTGCAGACGCATGCATGTGTACACAAATGGGGAGTGCAGACAAAAAAAATCTGACACATTCTGAAGCACAGTATTCACTGCCGCTCTCAGATTCTGGCCCATGTTGTGCTCTGGCAGCGGTGCCGTGTGACAACGAGATGTGTCTCTTACCATATGAACCAAATGAAGACCATATGTAGGTGGAAGTAGATGTGTCTCTGGCCGTCTGGCCTTCTGCAAAGCCAGTGTGAACGTAGAGGAGGTGTTATTCCCTGGGGCTGCCTGGTCTATGTCCTTGACACTGCTCTGTGTGAGACTGGGGGATCATTAAAAGTCTATGTCCTCTACAGATGTGTCTGCTGTATGGCTTACCTGTCTGTCTGCCTTTCTGCCTGGCCGTCTGTTTGCTTCTCTGCCTGCCTCCCTGTCTGCCTGCTTGTTTGCCTGTCTGCATGTTTCTCTGTCTGCCTGCTTGTCTGTCTGCTTTTTTATGTGCTTGCCTGCCTGAATTTCTGTCAGAAGGCAGTCCTTGTACTCACGTGCATTTAGATTTGTTAAATAGACTGCATAATGGTTGTATAACACAATGGATTGCATTTGGTGCTTTGTCCTGTGGCACTTGCATAACATAGGAAGGTTTACATTTGCATTCAATCCACCAACAGCCTCAACCAACATGTGAAAATAGCATCATAATTGGATGGTACCATTTGTGGGAATGCTGACGTACATGTTTCATGACATTTAAAGGGAGTGAAATAACAGTAAGAAGGGATGCCTGATCCTTCCCCAGCCTCTAAATAGCGAGATGAAGGTACAGAGGATTGACTGGCTGCACCCCACTGGCACCATTACTGTTAATAATTTAAACAGTAAGCGACGACTCAAGGGTTTTCTCTCCAGCTTGGCGTCGGAGGATTGTCACAAACCACTCCTGGAGTGACTCGTTCCACTGAAGCAGGAAATTAACACGCATAGAGGAGACACCAGAATTATGAGAGGAGGGGCAAGTTCACAGTGGCAAGCAGATAGACAGACAGACATATAGATGGATGGTAGGCTATTTAATGGAAAGTGCTAAAAGGAAATGGTATTACGTTATTATAAACAGTAATAATAAAATAAAACTGTGCCTACACATTCAGGTAATGTAATGTTTGTATAAATTATCAAAATGACCACATAATAAAATAAAAAACTAAAACAATGTAATTGACTGTAATTAATTAATGTTGGACGGAATATAAAAAATTAACCTTGATTGAATTGGGATGCTATTTCATTGCAAACGTATTTCCTACATTTGTCTGTCTGCCTTTCTGCCTGTCTGTCGGTTTGCTTCTCTGCCTGCTTTCCTGTCTGCCTGCTTGTTTGCCTGTCTGCGTGTTTCTCTGTCTGCCTGCTTGTCTGCCTGCTTGTCTGCCTGTCTGTCTGCTTGTTTATATGCTTGCCTGCCTGAATTTCAGAATTTACAGACAGGCAGGCAGACATACATACATACAGACTGGCAGACAGACAGGCTTATAGATGGGCAGGTAGACAGACAGACAGACAGACAGATAGACAGACAGACATATAGATTGATGGTAGGCTATTTAATGGAACGTGCTAAAAGGAAATGGTATTACATTTTTATAAACAGTAATAATAAAATAAAACTTTATCTACACATTCAGGTAAAGTAATGTTTGTATAAATTATCAAAATTAGCACATAATAAAATAAAGAAACAAAAATTGACTGTAATTAATTAATGTCGGATGGAATATAAAAAAATTAACCTTGATTAAATTGTGATGCTATTTCATTACAAACGTATTTCGTACATTTAAAAACAGTTTCTGGTCACTTAAAAGGGCAGTAAATGCTTCTGGTGATTGTTGAATTTACTCAGCTTGGACGTTAGGGCTGAGGAATGGCAGGAAGAGGCTGGAAGGGGGAAAGAGGAGAGAGGACAGTCTAATCCCGGTGCATGGGTTTAATTGGATGGACTGAGCAGGGGAGGATGTGACAGGGGATTACCCCTCTCCCTCTCTCTCTCTCTCTCTCTCTCTCTCTTTCTCTCTCTCTCTTCTCTGCCCCCCACTGAGATGTGATGCTCTGCTGTAGTGCCGGGGTAGGCCTGTTGGGATCCCGAGAGATAGATGGAGATCAAAACCGATGAAGGACGGAGCGCTTCAACCGTGGACCAGGACAGCGACTACTTCAGAAAGTAATCCTTATTCAGCTTACTGTGGCAAATTGAAATCGATTCATATTAGTATTTGGCCAAATGGCAATCCGCTACACTAGCGGCGATTGGCGACAACAGAAACCTAGAGAAGCGGAAAATCAAGCAGTACTCATTCAAGGGCAACACCACCCGCGTCAAAGCGGTGCTCCCGCGTCCGTTGCTTCGCGTCCGTTGCTTCGCGTCCGTTGCTTCGCTAACTGAAGGCAGGTGTCAAAGAGTCTCTTCATGCTCTGACTTCGGTGGAGCTTGAGTCCTATGGAAGCCAGCCAGAAGTCCCAGTCTCCTAGGACTGCTCTAAAGACTCCATTACCAGTAATGCCCTCTCCCTGGGTAGTGGCTCCGTGGCTGTCCACGCCGGGGCATAATGAAGACGGATGGACTCTGGTTATTTGCTGATGCTGACAGGAAAAGCGTGTCTTGCTGCGCCTGTGATCCATCACCAAAGGCTACACAACACTCCGATGGCCAAGGACGTGGATGTGCACGCATGTTCGATTTTAAACCAGTTACGGCAATATATCTGGATAATTCAGCACTACTGAATTGAAGTGGGGAGCCAACAGATGACTAGTACTAATAACTCAAGCCTACCTGTCATAAGGCCTCTTCTCGGACACTTTGCTGTTAACTTGAAGCAGTAATTCGGATTCATCTCTTCCCACAGACAACTAAATGGTGCAGGGGAAATATAGATTATGACATAATTAATGGGAAGGGTAATATGGATGGAAATGCCTGGGTATGACTCACTCAGCCAGTCCTATGGGGGGGAGAGCCCAGGGGATTAGATTGAGCCAGTGGATGAAGTGGTCTAGGTGCAGCACTGACTATAGTATGGTCTTTCTGGGTTAATTGTGTTGACCCCTTGTGGTATGGAATTAGCACTGCTGTGACTAAGGCTGCAGACATCAGCATTGGTAGCGAGTCTTTACAGAACGCCCAGTACAGCAGGGACACCGGTTTCGTTCCACACCGATGACGGAGGGAAAGAAGCCCCGGTCAGAACAGCCGTCGGTCCCATCTATCGTGGAACGCCTTTGTGCGGTTCCATCGGCGATAGAACTTCCAGAAGCTCAGAATCTTTCTGGAGTAATCTGCATGTGGGTGGCTGATTGACAGCCTCTTTCTCTCAATCACAATCTTACTCTCCACGGAGGACAAAGAGAAGGATTTTGGCTGCCGCTTAGAGCTGTAACATTACTGTCATCAACCCCTGACTACACACACAAGGCACACAAAGAGCCAGAGAGCCACACCTGTGCGCTAGGCTCCGGAGCATTTCTTTCCCTTTGACAGCACACAGCTGCTCCCTTAATTAACCACCAGGGTTCACGTTGGAGGTTAATTAAGCGGCATTGCTATGAAGAACAGGCTTTTGGGTGGCACTCCCTGTTTCTCACAACTTTCGTCTTGAAGTGAACCTCGGGTTGGGAGATATCGACTGATAACGTAGACGGAACCACCGGAAAGAAGACATCGCAAACGGGGACAACTGCATTTTAAGACATTTTAATAATAAATAATGTGGTAAAAATGACAATGTTTTTTTCCCCAACACTTTTATAACATATTCAGTAATGAAATACCATGGCTGACAAAATGAACATATTTGTAATTCTTTAAAACATCGCTAACTCCCAAAGAAATGTCAGGTTTATTCAATTTGTAGTTTCACACATTTTGTAGATGGAAAGCAAAGAAATGGAACCAAAAGCGTGGCCTACGTGTAGCCATAATGAATCTAAACCCAACGACGCTGTTCCATCTCCAAGCTGCAGGATTCTCAGTTCCCAGTCTGTAGTCACTCTGTTATAGAATCTGCAGGGCCTGTATTAATGTCACTTTCTCTGGCCCGCTGTCCTTGCTGGGTAACAATGGCGGACGTGTCACTGTGTGATGGTAGTTTAAGACGAAAATCCCATCCCTCATCAGGAATGGAGACACATTTTCCAGGATGCCCTATTCAACATTCCCACCCTCAACTTACCTGGACGGGAGACCCCTACTGAGACCAATGGGTTTCTACCCCCTCCTGTACTGGTACAATGTGTCCCTCAGCTTGGTATGTCTCTCACTTCCTCATAAGTGCATTTGTGGGCATGAGGGTCTCGTACGGTCGACGAAGGAGTATGTGTCATAATACATGTATGAGTGTGAACCGGTGTCCTTCGGGAACACGGGTTTCAATTGAACCCAAACTGGACATTGGATTCTTGTTTCCATGTCAATCCCTAACAGAAACAGAATATCAAGACACATAACACTCCTGTCCAATCGTATACAGAAAACAATCAACAATATCATTTTTTTTTTGCATTGTTCCTCTTGTAAGACGGAACATCATAGATAACAATGGCATAAAATAAAGTTAAGTGATTGTGCTTTTGAAACCAAAGTAAAACAAATAATGCACATCGACAAGACCGACAACAATAACAAAACAATAACAGTGCATTACAAAAATTCATTAAAAACAAACATAAAAATCCCATTGTTGCAATTTAAGTAAAATGTCTGAACAATTTACAAGATGTATTGTGAAGTCCAAGTATGGATGACAGTAAAACCACAGAACCACAATAATGGACAACCCAGTCTGAAGTACCACAGAACCACATCTATAGACAAGCCCCTTTCTGAAGTACCAAAGAACCACATCTATAGACAAGCCCATTCTGAAGTACCACAGAATCACAGTCATGGACAAGCCTTTCTGAAGTACCAAACAACCACAGTCATGGACAAGGTCATTCTGAAATACCACAAAACCATAGTCTTTGACAAGCCCATTCTGAAGTACCAAAGAACCACAGCCATAGAGAAAACTACTTTTCTGTATACACCAGGGGTGAGTGAAATCCAGTCAGGAGATTTAAGGATTATTCGGAGTTAAAAACATTGTCCACACTTAAACCTGTATAACTAGATGCATGTAGTAACTATTATGGACCTGTACATTTTTAATTATTGTTTGTTTTCGAACAGAGCACCTGTCTTCAGCATTTTGAAATTGGAATATGGCTTTCAAGCCAAAATGATCGTACCCACCCCTTGTTTAGATTGACCCTTGCCATCTAAATGCGCATGTATGTTCATCTTACACCAGTCTCCAGCTCACCATAAAGGCTGTGGGAAGTCAGTTCTCAACCAACAACTCAAGTAAACAATGATCGAATGGTGCTTTGTAACCACTGAGTACATAGACTCAAACTTGATTCCACCTTTTTTGCTCACACTTTCTTTCTCCAAGATGGACATCAAATGATAAATTGTTAAAAGAAAAACAAATGGTGAGTATTGATCAGTTTTTCTTCTTCTTCTGTATGATAAGAAAAGTCATTTACATAATAGTCACTGATTTCCGATGTCAGATTTCTTTCTGCCTGTGAGGGAATTTCGAAAGTTTCCAGTCCTCCTACAATGATCCTCAGCTCTCCAGCAGCTGCAGACACAAGAAAAGATCATAAAGCAACCCCTCTGTCTAACGAATATACCATAGACATCCTAGACTTTGTTCATAATTTTGAAACTGAGGGAAAATATTAGACTGATTTTTAGGATCTGATTCTCACCTCTAGCTCCTCTTCCTGGGTCTGGAAGCCTACGATGCTGGGCAGTGTGTCTGTGGGATTCCTGCGGACCCCGGAGGGTCCATCTCTCCTCCGGCCGCCGGAGCTCCGGGAGGACATGGAGCTGGAGGAGCCCTGAGCCTGGCCCTTCACCGAGGGGAACGAGGGCCTGCTGTATGGGGGGATATCCTCGGAAACTACGGCAAAGGAGGACGTCACACGAGTCCTAGTCAGTTTGTGATGCACTTGCTAGTTTTCAAGGGGATTTAGTTTGACATGTAGGAGCAACAAAAAAGCATAAAGCCGTAAAGCTCATATCTGGACACCTTTGTTTTCCAATACACGACCTGGATGGAAATGCCACAACATTGCAGTGAGTACCTGGTTGGTGAAAGGCTTTCCGGTTCCCCTTGCCTCCCTGTTGAGTCCTGCTATTGTCCTGCGCCTCCTGTCTCTCCACAGAGCCCTCTCTGGTCCTCTGGGCCCCGGCACTCCCTCTACGGCCCCTGCCCTCCCCAGAGCCAATCCTGGGGAGCGTGGCCCCTCTGCCCTCGTAGCCAGACCGTGACGTATGACTCGGGGACTTCAGGGGCATGCAGGAGTCTGAGCGGAGAAGAAGGCAAAGAAGAAGCTTGATATGTATCCCAGAGTCATTTCCCAAGGCGTACGTAGTGTAAGAGGAGGCAATGCGATGGCCGACCCGTGACTCAGGCCCAGTCCCTTACCGTCTGTGAAGCCCTTCCTCTGCTGGGGGCCTTGGTGGCCAGACGGAGCCTGCTGCTGCTTGTGCCTTTTAGGTGGCCTCTTCTGCATCACGGCAGAGCTCATGTTGCTGTCTGTGGACAGGGGGCTGCAGGGACGCCTTCGCCCTGAGGGAACAGACAAACCCTCAGTACATCGGAGTTTCTTTCAGTAACATGCATGTATTTGACTTCCTTCCCACCATCCTACTCACCCGCCGGCCTGTGGTCCTCTGGGAACCGGGCCATACGCAGGCCTGCTGTACCGTCCCCGGTGATGGCCACCGCCTGGGCGAAGTCGGCGTCCGTGAAGAAGGAGCCGTCCGAGGAGCTGACGGCGCTAGAGCGGCCAGAAGAGCCAATGTCCTCCTCGGAGGCCGAGCCCCAGCCGTTGATCATGGAGCCCGTCACGGAGCTCTCCAGGTCCCCCGCGCTGGAGGCCGGAGTCTGCTCCAGCCCCCGGAGGTGCAGCCTGCGTGGAGGAGGATGGTGCTGCTGGGGCTGCTGGGTAACCTGGTGCTGGTGGTAGTGACCTTGGGCTATGTCTGCATCTGTCTCACCCCCGTCATCTTCCTCCTCCTCCTCCTCCTCCTCCTCCTCCTGCCCGTCAGTATCCAGGGACAGTGGGCCGGAGATGTAGCCGTAGGTGTGTGGGGGGGAAAGGGGATGCGGGAGAGGAGGTGGGCTGGCCCCATGTTGTCTAAGAAGGAAGATAGGAAAGGTTGATGGTGAGTGGGGTGGGGTGCAGTGTGGTTGAAGATGGGATGAGAGGGATGTACTGTGGTTGAAGATGCGATGAGTGGGTTGTGGTGTGTAAAAGATGAGATGAGAGAGGTGAAGTGTGGTTAAAGATGGGATGAGTGGGTTGTGGTGTGTAAGAGATGGGATGAGAGAGGTGTAGTGTGGTTAAAGATGGGATGAGTGGGTTGTGGTGTGTAAAAGATGAGATGAGAGAGGTGTAGTGTGGTTAAAGATGGGATGAGTGGGTTGTGGTGTGTAAGAGAT
>JACXGK010000979.1:0-49418 GCA_016801125.1 Novumbra hubbsi
TGTGTGTTTATTGTGTGCCTTCTTTCCTTGTGTGTGTTTATTGTGTGCCTTCTTTCCTTGTGTGTGTTTATTGTGTGCCTTCTTTCCTTGTGTGTGTTTATTGTGTGCCTTCTTTCCTTGTGTGTGTTTATTGTGTGCCTTCTTTCCTTGTGTGTGTTTATTGTGTGCCTTCTTTCCTTGTGTGTGTTTATTGTGTGCCCTCTTTCCTTGTGTGTGTTTATTGTGTGCCCTCTTTCCTCTTTGTTATTTGATCTCTTTCATGTGAGGCTCAGGGTTCTGGTCTCAGGCTGCTGCCATGATGTTTCAATCCCACTGGCTGCACTGCTGTCTGGAATTGTTCACTCGGAGCTGGAGAACAGGACACACTGTAAAGTGTGTGGGGGTGTGTGTATGTTTGAGCTGAAGGTGGGGGGGGCCTTCTATATTGGTCTAAATGAAACTCAGTCTTCAAGGTTTGTCCATTTAGCTTAAAGCTGAGGATGTTTACAGTGATTTTTTCATGGTGCAACCGCGATTTAGCTCTTCAACTGCTGGCAACGGTTAACATATCCTGTCCACACACACCGCTTGTTGGATATGGAACAGAAAGGCTGTTTTTGGTAGGAAAGGATGAATTCTCTCTTAGAGGAGCTGGTTTTATTTCGGTTGGCTAGTCCTGTAACCACAACTATCCTGACTAGCCCTAACACCCTGTAGTGTGTGCCTTTCCAACCATCTGGCTTCCAGCTGAAAGAGCTTGTGTGTGTGATGCCGTTGTTTTGCATCCCATCAATTCTTGTTTTTATTGGTCCAAAAACATAAAAATCTAACATTTTCCACAAAAAAAACCCCATTTTAGAGGTTTGCCCTGTAAACATTCAATGGATTCTGTTTATTCTTAATTCTTCTGTAGCTTTCTTCCTCCATCTGTCTATTTTGGACAACCTCTCATTAGTAATATTTACTGCTATGAGCAGTAAGTATTTAGGACCTCCCACAATGCAGTCTCTGCAGACCTCTCCCTGGAGATTACAGACCTGGGTTTCTGAGGTTGGGATTCCGGGATGGTCTGTGTCAGTGTGTGGTGAGGTTGATTATGGACCTAATCTCACTAGATTACAGTAGAAATGATGATAATGTGCCTTCTCTGGTCCAGGCCGTGTCCTGCTGAGGATTAGGAGGGGAAGCGTTGCTGGCAGAAATAGGGCGGTAACCAGCAAGGAATTTAGGATGATGTTCTTGGTCAACTAAATGAATGCCTCGCCACAATAACTATTGGAATAGAAATCTGTGCATTCATGCAAAATATATTACTTTTAAAACGTTTTCTACAGAGATGGAGGAAGAGGACCAAGCTTTGTTTTAACTAATTCAATTTAATTAAACTTTTGTTTCATTATTTCTGGCAAATAGACACGTATTTGTTTCACAAAAAATGCCTCAAAATGAAAATTTTGAGGCAGAACTGAAGAGAATCAGATCGGTGGGATTTGATGTTATGTGTAAAAGGGGCTTTAGTGTTAACTGTCTTGCTCAGTGACCAAACAACATGTCTGATTTGGGGAAAAAACAGTAACCTTAATTTTGCCAAAGAGATTCATTTGAATGCCTAATTCTATGAAATGTACCATGTTCTAGAATCCATTCTACAGCAACAGTGGACTCATCTGCATGAACACCCCACAAACCCTTCTTTAGTCAGTTGTTCTTTCCACGTGTTTCTGTTCATTTTATTTTATTTACTTTTACCCCAAGCCCTTGCGTCATCACAAATAGGAACAGATCCCCACCAGAATCCTTGTGGCCTTCTACCTAAATTAAGGTCACGGGTTAATGTTAAGCCTAATCCCGTTCTCTCAGTGACACGATCAACTGTGAGGCAGTGACATTCCGCTGTGCCATTCAGAGGCCTCCTTCCAGCCAATCTTCATGATGGCCTTCTTCTGTAACTGCCGGTACAGTTAGTAGTACATTAGTAACATGATGTGTAGTACCATTCAGCATGCAGGCTGCTGTGTGTCTCTTCTGTTGTGATCACTGATTTCACATCGCTGGATCTGTTTTGGAGCTCGGTAGAAATTGGTCAGAGGAGCAAACAAGAAGGGTTCTTCTCTTAGCTTTGTAACAGGACGTAAATGAGACGAGACCCAGCTCTGGGACCCGCTGATGTTCCCTCAAATCCAGCCCCTTCTTTTTTTTTCAACTCTCCCACTCCTTCTACCCCCAACTCACCACCTCCTTCTCATTTCAGCTCTAGCACTCCTCACTCCCCCTTTGTTCGTGACCATTTGCCAGGATGAAGGTGCTAATGATTAGTGTGTTTGTTTATATCAGGGTGGGGGTGGGGGGTGTGTGTGTGTATGCACTGTGGTGACAGTTATGGCTGCTGAAAGGGGTGAAAGGTTAATCTTTAAGCCATTTTCCTTTTCCCCCGGCAGGAGCATCCCAGACCCCCACAGAGTAACCCTGCCTCAGCCCTTCCTGTTTACACACACACACACACACACACACACACACACAGGCGTTTAACTCTGGTTTGTGTTCATGTTTGAGAAATGTTAAAGAAGCTACGTTTTCCACTCCATAGCTGACATGCTGGCGTCGTCTGAGGATGAAGATGATGATGAGTCTTCTTCAGAGGAAAATAAACTCTCCACCAATCAGAAGACCCAACGTAAGCCCACTCCTCTGACTTCTTTACCCCACCTCTTTACTTTCTCCCCCTTTTATCTTTAATGGTATGAAAACAGAGTCGTTACCATAATAAAAAATGACCATAGTTGGCCATTTTGGGGCTATGAATATTTAGGTACTTTAATGGTGAGGAACAAACTAAACTGACCAGAAAGTTTCTAATGTGAATCCCGTTCATTCTTCCCTTCACTCTTCTCCCTCCAGCCGTGGCTCCTCAGTGGGTGACTCCGGACAAGATGGAGAAGAGGCTTCATGCTGTTCCTGCCAGCAAGACTGTTAAGTTCCGTTGCCAGGCAACTGGTAATCCCATGCCAACTTTGCGGTGGTTCAAGAATGGGAAAGAGTTCAGAAGAGACCAGCGCATTGGAGGATTTAAGGTGTGTGTGTGTGTGTGTTTATACAGCCCTCTGCGGCATACAGAGATGTTTGTTGTCTTTTTAACTAAAATTACAGCTAGATCACATACACTTGAAGTAGGGGTTACAGTACCAAAGGGTAATATGGATAACCCTTTGCCTGACATATTTTTTTTTTAATATATATATTTTTCATCCACAGCTCCGGGACCACATGTGGACAATAATAATGGAGTCAGTGGTTCCGTCTGATAGAGGAAACTACACCTGTCTGGTGTCCAACAAGTACGGCAGCCTGACACACACCTACCAGTTGGACGTAGTGGGTACGTGTGTGTGTAATTATTGTTGATATGCCTGTATACAAGGATGTGCGTGGTGAAGGTGTCATTTCGTCACTCACTTTGGATTGTGCATTTTGTGTTCCAGAACGTTCCCCCCACAGGCCCATCCTTCAGGCAGGCTTGCCGGCCAATCGTACGGCGGTGGTGGGGAGCGACGTGGAGTTTGTATGTCGGGTGTACAGTGACCCTCAGCCCCACATCCAATGGCTCAAACACATCACCATCAATGGCAGTCAAATGGGACCAGATGGACTGCCCTATGTGCGCATACTGAAGGTACATGAGCGCTCACGTGCACGCCCACTGAAGATACGTGCACATACACCAATAGCTAATGTGGGCGCACATTCAGATTGCTTACTCGGGCTGACCCACTCTTCCAATGGTCTCTTTCTTTCCTCCACCCCCATGTCGCTTTCTGTCCTTTCTCTTTTTCCCTCACCCTCTGTCTGTCTCCTCAGAATGCAGGGCTGAACACCACAGACAGGGAGATGGAGGTGTTCACTCTGAAGAATGTATCTAAGGAGGATGAAGGGCAGTACACGTGTCTGGCTGGAAACTCTATAGGACTGTCTCACCACTCTGCCTGGCTCAGCGTCGTCAATGGTACATACCGAATGATAACATTTATCATTATGATGGACTGTACCCTGTTTCATATCATGTAATCGGCACTTACGGTGAAATAGGGAATCGATCCAAAGTATTTACCTCCTACCCTCTCCTTCAGAGCTGCCCCCGTCTCCAGTCCCCTCTCAGGCCTACCTGGAGATCTTTATCTACTGCGTTGGCTTTTTCATCATCATCCTTCTGGTCGCCATAGCGATTGCCTGTCGACTACGCTGCTCTCCTAAAAAGAGTGACTTCAACAGCCAGTTGGCAGTTCACAAACTGGCCAAGAGCTTCCCCCTACGCAGACAGGTAAAACACACACAATACATACACTAGTAAGCACACATTCCAGTAATACGCGTATAGTCACGTGAAAACATTTGACCAATTCTACAAATCACCCACAAAGGTTTTTACTTTGAAACCATTGACCCAAGTAACATGAAGAGAAATGCTATTTACTTTTGTGTAAAACTTTAGTACACCATTACCTTACTACTACATAAAAAGTCAAACATTTGAATCAAATGGAATTTTAGGCATCGTAAGAAAGTACCTTGGGCGTGGGATACTTTTACTGCAAAAAACAACTGAAATACAATTTTTTATGAATAAATTATTGCAAAGTGTAATCGTTCTAATATACATATTTGTGAAACACAAATGATGTGATATTTGTCTAAGAAATCAAGCTTTCTTTTCTTCTGAGCTTTTCACCAGACCTGATGTCTTTCACATTATTCTCCTCTATAGGTCTCTGTGGACTCCTCCTCCTCTCTGCAGTCAGGGGTTTGTCTGATCAGACCATCCCGCCTCTCCAGTGGAGCCACACACATCCTGGCTGGAGTTTCAGAGTATGAGTTGCCTGCCGACCCCCTCTGGGAGCTGTCACGAGACAGGTACTATGTGGCTCATGTTCATGCATACAGTAAACTCAATTTAGAACATTGGGCGTGCATAATACACACATAGCATACATAATCTGTCTACTGTGCTCATAACCTCACCAAGGGGATTCATAACCTAGCAGCACAAGACATTTATTGCTTTGTGTCTGTGTTTTAGGCTTTCTTTAGGAAAGCCGCTTGGTGAAGGTTGTTTTGGTCAGGTGGTGTTAGCAGAAGCTACCGGTCTGGACAGAGAAAAACCCTCTAGTCTCACAAAGGTAGCTGTCAAGATGCTTAAAGGTACGTAAAGCTACTACTAACTTTGTCCTGAAATACTGTGTACATTTGTAGATTTTGGTATCATTAGTGTTTGTTTGGTGTGGTTTTGTTGTGAAGTCATATCTTGTTTTGTGTGTAGCGGATGCCACAGAGAAGGACTTGAGTGACTTAATATCTGAGATGGAGATGATGAAGATGATTGGGAAACACAAGAACATCATAAACCTGCTGGGAGCCTGCACACAAGATGGTAAGACTGGCACATTTCTGAATGTATGTAAGCAAAAAAGCATATTATTAAAGAACAAGTGACACTACCAAGAGATTAAGAAAAGCAGTGATCAATCCACCAAATCGTGGGGAACCCAACATTTTAAAAAGATAACCTTTCTCTCTGCAGGCCCTCTCTATGTGGTGGTAGAGTATGCATCTCAGGGGAACCTCAGGGAGTACTTGCGGTGTCGGAGGCCTGTGGGTCTGGAGTACTGGTCTGGACCAAGCCAGGCCCCCCTGGACAGCCTGGAGGTCAGGGAGCTGGTGTCTGCTGCCTACCAGGTGGCCAGAGGCATGGCCTACCTCGCCTCACAAAAGGTCAGAATCACAATTTTGGCCATGAGTGGTTAAAAGGAGGTTAATAATCACCAACGGTCAGGTCAGCTTCCAGAGTATGAGACGCTTATAGCCAAAGAAAAGAACAAACAAACGACAAATGCCAACGATATGACGGATGTCTGGAAGACATCAAGTGTGGTTTTCTGAAGATAAATGTTTACTTCATAATGTGCCTTAATTAGTTACAATAATTAGTTACAGGAACCAGATGTAACATATTATAACGATGCAAGTGTAGAGTTTCAACAGGCGGATATTTATCTTAACTTCCTGATGATGAACTTAGCCACTTCCTCAGTATTGTTGACGGGAGAAACTGAATAGGACCTTCTTTACCTGCAATGTCAGTGGGAGTGCCGAACTCTTATGATCAGGGACGTTTGACACCCAAACACCTTAATCCACCGTCTCTGTCAAAATGTTTCGGAGGCTCATTTCCACATTCAGACCTGTGAATGAACCCGTGTCGTGATACGTATCCTGGGCCTGTACGCAGTGCATTCACAGAGACCTGGCTGCCAGAAACGTGCTGGTGACGGAGGACAACGTGATGAAGATCGCAGACTTTGGCTTGGCCAGAGACATCCACCACATAGACTACTACAAGAAGACCACCAATGTGAGTAACACAGCCTCACCAGGGTGTGCAGAGGAACGCAATGCAGACCCACAGATGTCTTACCCTCTGGTATTCCTCCTAGGGCCGTCTGCCTGTGAAGTGGATGGCACCAGAGGCTCTGTTTGACCGCATCTACACACACCAGAGTGACGTGTAAGCCTCCCTCTCCTAATTCCTATTGGACGGCACGAAAGGCCGTTTGTCCATGGATCATTTACCCTTCTAGACAACTCATAATTGTCCCTAACGGTGAGAAGGTTTGTTGGAATAATGCTGTTTGTGTGTGTGTGTTTAAGGTGGTCGTTTGGGGTGTTGCTGTGGGAGATCTTCACTCTAGGAGGTTCTCCCTACCCTGGTGTTCCTGTAGAGGAGCTCTTCAAACTGCTAAAAGAGGGACACCGTATGGACAGACCAGCCGCCTGCACGAAGGAGTTGTGCGTACCCACACACACACACACACACACACACAGTACTGTAGAACTAACACAAGCTCTGTCTTGACGTTGGTTTGTTTTGTCTTTACAGGTACCTGATGATGAGGGACTGCTGGCACGCTGTTCCCTCTGGCAGACCAACCTTCCAACAGCTGGTAGAGAATCTGGACAGCACACTGTCACTCATGGCCAACCAGGTGAGAAAATACACACTTACACGGGTCTCAGTTTTAGCAAACCAAACGCAACAGAAAAATTTATGGGATGGGCGGCAGTTCAGCACGGGTCAAGCGTGTGCTGGAATTATTTTCGCTATTTTCACCAGTGTGCATCGCTTGACTTTCCATCAGTGAAGAAGTTGTAGCTGTGTTGAGATTTGACTTTCCTGGCCAATCAGAACACCGTCCATAACCACATGTATTTCCCTCTTAGGTGTTCAGCTCGTTAATGTAAAATAGAGCCTCTTGGTTTATTCCCCTGAATGTGTGTTCTCTTTTCTCTCTAGGAGTACTTGGACCTTTCCATCCCGATGGTCCAGTATTCTTCAGTGGGTCCAGACACGTGCAGCTCTTCTGACTCGGTCTTCTCCAGTGAGACAACTGACGGTGCAGACTACTCTTCCCAGAGCCCGTCTCAGACCCGCACTCCGCTTTCCAACCAGCACAACAATTCCCGGACCCCCTCCCGGGCCTCGACCTTGGCCTATGACCACCACACACCATCCAGATCCCCCTCTCAGACGTCCATACTGACCTACACTATACCAACCCAACACAGTATTATCCGCGCCCCCAGCCAACGCTGATCCGCGACCCCAGTCCCGCCCCTTACATTTTAACTCATCCATATTTTTTGTTCTCAACCCCTACCCTGATATCTGCTCTACCCTGATATCTGCTTTACCCACAGACACTGCTGCCCACTCCTCAGTTACTGGGAGACCTACTAGAGGGAAGGACATAACCTGTGTGCTAACACCCTCATTCCCCTGTATACCCCAAAGAACAGTGGTTTCATTTCATCTGGATTTCTGCTGATGTCACAGACGAAGATGTGAAAGAGAGACAGAGCTACATAATGGAGTCATAAGACCGAGGGACAGAGGGTCACAATGGAGTCATAAGACCGAGGGACAGAGGGTCACAATGGAGTAATAAGACCGAGGGACAGAGGGTCACAATGGAGTCATAAGACAGAGAGACAGAGGGTCACAATGGAGTCATAAGATCGAGGGACAGAGGGTCACAATGGAGTCATAAGACCGAGGGACAGAAGGTCACAATGGAGTCATAAGATCGAGGGACAGAGGGTCACAATGGAGTCATAAGACCGAGGGACAGAGGGTCACAATGGAGTCATAAGACCGAGGGACAGAGGGTCACAATGGAGTCATAAGACCGAGGGACAGAGGGTCACAATGGAGTCATAAGACCAAGAGCAGAGGGTCACAATGGAGTCATAAGGCCGAGGGACAGAGGGTCACAATGGAGTCATAAGACAGAGAGACAGAGGGTCACAATCGAGTCATAAGACAGAGAGACAGAGGGTCACAATGGAGTCATAAGACCGAGGGACAGAGGGTCACAATGGAGTCATAAGACCGAGGGACAGAGGGTCACAATGGAGTCATAAGACAGAGAGACAGAGGGTCACAATGGAGTCATAAGACCGAGGGACAGAGGGTCACAATGGAGTCATGACACAGAGGGTCACAATGGAGTCATGACACAGAGGGTCCTAACGGAGTTGTAACACAGAGGTTCATAATGGAATCTTATGACTGAGACAGAGGGTCACAGTGGAATCTCATAGCTGAGACAGAGGGTCATAATGGAATCTTATGACTGAGACAGAGGGTCATAAATGGAATCTTGGGACATTATAGACTTTGCCCAAATCTGGCCTTTTCTCCTAATAAGGACTCTTCTGAACAATTATTGTAGGCAGATTGCTACACATGATTTTTATTACCATATTATAAAAACAGGCTGCTGCTTTGCTGATCCACACAGGATATAAAAAGGAAAAATAAATATTGTGGTTATTACGTAAATATGAATTGTGTATGAATACATCCAGTATTTTTTTACGTACATGATTGCAGTTTTTTAAGTTATCCCTATGAATTGAATAACGTCTAAGAGATGGATGGATATGGTATGACGCAATGTATTTTAATAAGCTATTATGATACCAACAGTGTTATTCAGGGCTTGCCCACAGTATCACATCCTAGTCTGGAATGAACTAACACGTCATTGTTAGGTTCACGGATGATGTTGTTGATGGATGATGATGTTGAGGATGATGCCATGGTATTTAATCTGTGGTAAATGCACTTAATCCCCAGTGAAAGTCGACCTGCCGTTTTTACAGGAATGTTAATAAAGAAAACAGCTTTAACCTCACGGTGCCTTTTGAGATGAGGAAGAAAACAGGAGGCACATGCTGGAGTGATTAGCCAGCCAGACGTGGGGTGTTAAGTGGTCCAGGACTACAGGGGCCGAATGAAGGACGGATGAAAGAGTGGGAGATTGGAGGGAGGGGGGAGGGGAGGCAGGGAGAGGCAAAGAGGCTTCAGCTGCTGAATGTAGAGGAAGCATTCACTCAGCAGGTGTGGGTGCCTGGTGTGATTAACGGCGGGAAGAGAGGATTGGCCAGAACGGTCGCTCTATCAATCACCCTGAGCTCTGGACTGAACTGCTGAGAGCGGCTTCCTACCACACAACTGACGGCCTGTTTGGCCTCCTTCCAGAGCCTGGAGATCATGTCCCTCAGAGAGGAAACATTCTGTTAAACTGTTGGCTGCATTCCCTCGCCCATACAGACGGTTCTGTATTATACGGCATGTAATACATAGTCTTGATCCACTGAGTGTGTGTTGAACAAAAAGCAAAGCAATCAATCCAGATTAGTTTATTAAGCCTTTTTACCAACAGCATTTGTTAGGGCACATTAGATAGGGGGGAGGAAAACGAACAGACCAGAACATTGGAAGAAGCCTAGAGGGAGGTCGATTTCTGGTTGACTTGGGTGTCAGTTACATTAGTAAATAGGCTGATTTCCAATGCGCTAAGTATACAGAAGTCTTCAACTAGAGTCTAGATTTCCAACACTGCCAGGGTGGGTTTGTACCAGGCTGGGTGGTCCCAGATCTCAGGTCCTAATTAGTATTATAGACATGACTAGACTAGCAGAATGTGACAGTGAAAATATCGAGCAACTTATCTTCCAAAAACACCTGGGATTTGCTGCGATGAGGATTACAAATAGCCTTGGACGTGACAAAATCCAGAGAAGAGGGGTCAAATAATATGGACTGCATTTATTTATGTATTTAATTCCAAAGTGCAAATCAAAAGTTCCTATGTTTTATTAGCACCAAATTAGAAAATGTTGTCATGGATAAAGGAAAATGCCTGTGTTTGCCACAGCACCCTTCCACCTCTCAAATGTTTTCTCAATTCTTGGTCTGCCTGAATGGGTTCCGCTTCCACGAACTGACCCAGTCTGATTGTAAACCTGAGCTTGTGGAAAGATGTTGAGTCATTATTCTCCGGTCCAGTTATTTTGTGTTCCTGGAAATGAGGGCTGTTAGAACAACAATCTGCCTGTATTGCCTTACTTGAATGGCCGCCGTACCGACGCTTATACACACACACACACACACACTGAAGGCAATCAATGTCCCCCACCAAGGTGTTAAAGCAAACACCCCCCTGCACTCGCCATTGACTGCTCCCTTGGCTGGGCTCTATTGGTGTTAATGGGGCGTAAGTGGCCATTACAGGGTTTTAGGAGCCATAATGGAAAAGCCTGATGACAGAGTTGAGTCCCAAGGATTCCAAAGTTGAACTGTGTAATAGTTAAATAAGATTTTAGCTAATTCAGACTGTTTGATACATACCCACATGTAGAAATGATTCTGTATGGCCAAAGATATATTGTAATCCATTTTTCACGGTTCTTTTAAAGGGCTGGATTATGGACCGGGCAAACTGGGCCTGGGCCCCTGACCATTAGGGCCTCAGCCATTAAGGCACCTCAATGGGCAATAATGGTCAGAGGCCCCTGGGACAATTGACTGTGAATGCAAAATGTAGATAGCGCTTGAATGTGTGGACCCTTCAGCCCATCAAGAGCCCCATGACTACCAGGGCTCCACCTCAACCCATAACAGGGTCCATCTCAACCCATAACAGGGTCCATCTCAACCCATAACAGGGTCCATCTCAACCCATACCAAGGTCCACCTTAACCCATACCAGGGTCCACTTCAACCCATACCAGGGTCCACCTCAACACATACCAGGGTCCACCTCAACCCATGGAGCCCTGGTATGGGTTCAGGTAAAGCCCTGGTATGGGTCCACCTCAATCCATACCAGGGCTCCAGCTCAACCCATACCAGGGCTCCACCTCAACACACACCAGGGCTCCACCTCAACACACACCAGGGCTCCACCTCAACCCATACCAGGGCTCCACCTCAACACACACCAGGGCTCCACCTAAACACACACCAGGGCTCCACCTCAACACATGCCAGGGCTTCACCTCAACCCATACCAGTCTTTTGACTCCATGTTTGGTCATTGTCATGAGGACCTTGTATTATATTGCATGCATGTGCAGGTAGTCCAACCAATATGTGCTTCCCTTAGCCTAATGACCTAAAACAGAACCAGCTTTTCATCATCTGGTTAAGATGAGCCAGATTCCGTTCGTTCCGGGGACCCTGAGTTTGTTAATGTTTCTGGAATATCCCTAAGGGTTATTATGGATTATCGGATCCTGCCAGAACTGCTGTAGTATCTATTCACAGGGTGTCTCGCAACTGTGTCAGTGACTACAGGATAAGTGGTACAGTCCTGTCTGTATTTATGTGAGTATGTGCATGCATCCAACAGGAGAGAAGTAAAGAAATAGCAATGTATTTCACTCAAGTCAGCACTGTGTCCTTTCGTTCTAGTGGTTCCCAGACTGTTTTGCCATCCAAAGCCTTCCAGAATTCCACCCTGCGACCCACCCAATAACCACCACCACTGTTTTTGTTTGAGGTCACAAAAACAACTTAGAAGGAAATGATCAGCTGGGTCCCAAACCACCATTACAGCTACAGATTTTGTGTTTCCTTCTAAAGCAGTTGAAACAGGTAAGGAACAGTTCAAAATGAACAGTGTTTGGGTGTGGTCCTAAATAGTTGTCTAACTGCTTTCTTTGTTTTCGTTGCTTTGGGGATTTCTGTCCTCATTAACATTTACCGTTTTGAAAGTTGTACTATATCATTTCTTTAATCTTAGCCAAATTTAGAAGTACATTCTTTCATGTTGCTTTGGTCCTAAGGCCTCCGTTTCTTCTGCTTTCTTGCTATAGCATGTTACTACAGTCTACAAGCCAACTGTTAAAACTGCACTCTATCCACATATAGAAAATAGTTTTATGTATGTCGCTGCAGGATCTGCAATAGACTATCACAAGGCACATAACATAATATTAATGTGCAGAAATTTCTCATAGAAATACACAAGGACATGTGGACTTGTTGCTGAGCATTGGTGAGGCCATGTGCATCATTATGCATGAATCAGTTAAGACAGCAGCCCCTAAAGCTATGTGGGTACAATACAGTTAGCATACTAAGAATAGCCTACAGCACGACAATGCAATTAACAGTGGTATTGTTGTTTTCAAGTCAGTAAAAGTTCTATTCAACCGTAAACTGCATAAAAACAGTTGTTTGATCATTCCTGTAATGGTGGCTCATTCCAATGGAAACAGATCTGGGATTTCTCTCAAGATATTGTCTTTAAAGGCATGGTAGTAGCAAGACTGTATTTTTATTTTGATACTGATGTGCTGTCATTTGTAGATCATCCTACTCTGGTGATTCTTTAAAGTGCGGCAACATAAGCATATTCCACCAGCCCAATTATTATGAAGTCTTCGCACTCACTCTGCATCAATCTAATCGACCAAAAAGACAATTTTGATAGATGGGTTCACTTTAAGTTGTACCCTTCAGTTGTTCAATCAAAACTTTCCTTATCAAAATATATGGAAAGGTAAGAAAAAGGTGCAGTGGACTTATTTCTTTCCAGAGTTGTAGGTATTCAAACCCTTTCTACCACATGCCAAAGAGCCTTTGGCATCGATCGCAGCTTTGAGTCATCTTGGTTATGGCTTTACCAGCTTGTCGCCCTGGAAACCTCTCGAGCTCTTTCATATTGGATCAGAAGCGTTGGTACGGTGATCTTAGGGTCTCTTAACAGATGTTTAATTGGGTTGAAGTCCAGGTTTAGGCTACCACATTGCTGCTTGCTGCTCTATTTGTTATTATTGTTTGTAATCATTATTTCTGAGAATATATTCTGAAGTAAAAGGAGCAAAAAGAGAGTCAGTTATACATAATGTAAAGCTGTGTTGAATGTATGCATTACCAATAAAGACACTTTTAAAATCAATTATATTGTCCTTCCAAGTGTTGCTAAATCTCTTCTCTAAATTTGTGCACTCCTGAGAGTATGACAAGAGAAGAGGGCAAGATGAAACACAACATTAATGTCAATGCAGAACACTTACAGATCCATTAACAGTCCAGATTTTTCCCAGATTATACACCTCTCTTTCCGTCATTTACACGGTCAGGGCCAATCTGATTACACACCTCTCTTCCCTTCATTAGTGACATTATCAATATTATTATCTCAACATGGTTGATGACACAAAAACCTTTGAATCACTGCTGCACACTTAGGGCTGGTTTCCTGGACACAGATGTGTTGGGTAAAACAGCTCTAAATAAGTTTTACAGATGTTTGAGCAGCAGAGAGACTGACTGTGAGGAAGTGGTGACTGCTGGCTCCATGTCTGGTAAATTCATAGGCCTGGGATGTTTGTCTGGGACTGGAGAGTTAGACCGGAGCTAAGGCAGCAACTCTGCAGTGTGTGGATCAACCACACACACAGCAGTATACCTCCACCTAGAGGATGTAAACACGTATTACATTAAACTTAAACCGATCTCTCAAGCCACGGGTGTCTTAAACCCTCAAATACAGCACTTGGTCAGCTATGCTGTATTACATAAACTGCCCAGAGGGGATTGTCAGTGACTCAACAGATTCAGTCAGACAAAAATATGAAGATCACAACATTTATTCATAGCAGAGAGAATGACTCCAAATACGTTTCCATTCCTTTAGGCAAAGACAGAGAGTGGGTGGCTGGGAATCCCACGACCAGCGCAGGGACATCAGAATCTCCTTCAGCAGAGTATAAATGATGTCATCAGCCATGGACGTCAAACAAGGATGTCAACGACAATCCATCCAATAACACAATCATAACCGAATTCAATACATTAACATCATAAATATTTTGTAAGAAAATACAAAAACGAAATATTAACCTATAATAATATACCCATAGGTATTTTTTTAAATAGGCTGGTCTGGTTAATTATTGATCAAACCTTGGATGTAATGAGTGTAGAGCCATGTGGAAATCAGGTGAAAGTACACTGATGGCTCATTTAAATGACGTTTGATGTAATCAATAGATGTTAAATGTACCGACTACTTTTCCACAGCTCTGTATCTCAGTCTATTATGAGCAGGGAATATACTCCACATCAATGCTCTAGGCAAAAGATTTCATTTCCCCAATACCCCATCACAAATCCACACTGAAACACCTTTAACAGCAGTTACAGATCGACGTTTGCCCAAATGAACCACTACCTCACAATAGCCCCAAACGACCCTTATTTGTATAGCATTAATCATTTTCTATGTGTGTGCTTGGGTGCATGCGTGTCAGTGTGCATAGATAGTTATGTTTCTAATTTCATGTGTTTAAGGTACCTTAAGTGTATGTGTGTGTGTGTCCTCTCCTCTCTACTCCATCTTTCCCTCCAACTCCTCCACGGAGCGTTTCCTAGCAAACAGGTGGGTGGGATCTCTTCCTCTAATGTTGGGCTGGATGTTGAAGGAGGGAGACCCCATTGGCCAGCGCCAGCTGGGAGGGGCGGACTTGGACACCTTGTCAGAACCCTGGGGGCATGGCTTGCTCTGCAGGAGCTGGAAAAGGGTCTCCATGTCTGGCCCGAGCCTAGAAACAAGCCCCGCCCTGACAACGGACACAGTCTCCTCATCACAGGCCAGCAGAGACTGGAGGAGAGTGCTGTAGTATCTAGAAAATAGACACACCACGTTAAAGACACACATACATCCATAGACGATTAGACACACACACACACACACTGACGGGCTCACCTGTTTGGGAAGTGTGCAGGTATCTGTACTACCTCTCCAATGGCCTCAGGGTTAGAGCGAGCAACACCACATAGGTTCAATTTACTGTAACACTCTTCCTGGACCTAATCACACATACACAGTGGTTGGGAAACTCAGAAACCAGCGCAGAATGCCACCACATAATCAAGGTAACAGTAGCTAATGTGTGAGGCCGGTATATATTACAGGACCACATGAAGTCTAAAGGAAGTCAGAGGGACATACCTCAGAGATCATGCTTTGGAAGACTCCACAGCGCCTGATGGTCTGGAACACTTTAGACGTGACCCCGTTGGCAATACATCTTAGACTGTCTTTTACAAATGTCTTACCCTGAACACACACAACACAGGGTTAGAACACTACAGTGGATCATAACACAATGTGTGTGCATAGGGGTGCATAGTCCTCACAGTATAGTACACCATGGGATACTTGGGACATGTGGAGTACCCAAATATAATGATATCAATGTGTGTGTGTATTTTTTACCTGCGTATTGAAGATAGATGCAGAGTGGAGGAACAGGTGACAAATGTCATGCATGCCATCAGTGTCACAGGTTGAATTCTCCAGGCATGCAAATGTTCCACAACCCACATCAAGAGCACCGTTTAAACACCTAGCCACCTCAGCTGGAGAGACATTTTTAAGTTATCGTTTTGGCTGGAGTTAGACGTATACATATACCATGCAGCGTCTCTATTTCTCTATCCATTGGAATGCAACTATTTTGGTCAAACAACGATTGTTCTTATAATTACGATTGGCTAATCAACGTAGGAGGTTAAACTCACATGGGCTATTGGAAGAGAAGCGTGCCCGACGAGGGGAGGATTCTTCCAGTTCGGCGTCGTAGGCGGTGGCAGCGCCTCCCAGGATGAGGAAGACCGCGAAGAGACCGAACTTTGCGAGCATCTTGTCGGAAGAGAGGGATGTTCTTCGGGTACGGCGGGTAGTGTATGTCGGTTGAATTAGTCGATGGAGAGCGGTTGGGAAGCAGACTAACTCTCTGCTAGTTCTCTGGTTAATGTTACTTTTACAAGCGTTTTTTATATTCGTTTTGACCCAAATCACTGGACCATCACTGCTGGTTTGACCAATCAGCGCCCAGCATCTTCAGTGGGGGCGCCGGGCTCTTGTTAATTGATAGTAGTCTGAACATCCGTTAGCTGAGCTGGAAGAACTTTCCGTGCTCATATTTATTCATGATATAACTTTCATTGTGGAAATTGTAAGTAACGTTAATAATATGTATAGCTATGATGAACTATCAGGGGTCTGGTATGGTGAGAGACAAATTATCCAGGTGATTTCGTGCAGGGAGAACCAAGCAAATACAAAACATTTCAGTATACATAAGATTCTCAGTCCCATGGCATGAACTTAGTATAGCATAGCATTAGTTGTTGACATTCCAGGTCAAGTTTCCTTATTGTGTGTATATATTGTTTTTGTACTTTGAATGATTATTGTGTTTTGTGTGCATATTTATGCTCTATTGGTTAGGTAACTGTGGGAAGAGAGGAGAGTTTTTGCTAAAAGAGATTGGGACAGATATTTTATAATTGGTTCTTAATAAACCTAATAAAAATCACTTATTTGATGAGAGTTCCTCCTACCCTGATATTGTTTGTTACCCATCCGTTCATCTGAGCACAGCGAAAGGATTGACTTTCTTTGGCTACAACAAATGTTGATATTACTATTAGATGTATTATTACATTATTATTTAAGCCAGGCTAGGTCTGAAGAGATTTTGCAATCAGTGTATTGCAGAGAGTGTGTGTTTGTGTGTAAGGAGTGTTATTGCGGGAAAAAAGGTTGTTAGCTGCTGGGTTTCCATGATTACCTTTGTTACCATGGACATTTAACCCCTTGTGACCCCTTTGGATCTGATAACATCTTGAAGTTGACTGACTCCCACCTTGTCAGCCTGTAACAGGTTCAATGATCTGATAAGAATCTCAGAGCTGTGACGTCTGAAAAAGGAAATGATCCCGTTTTAACTTTCATTAACTCTTCCCTCATTCACTCTCACACTCTTCCGGTCAAACACGCTGTCAACGCTCACGCGTTTGGGAGACTGCATGACAGGGGCCAGGATGACCAAATAGATTGGGATTGTGTCAAAAACAACATTATTATTTGTAGATCAGCTAGTCAATGACAATTTACCCCTGATATACTTTGGGTTTGTTTCTTTTACCAACGAGTTTGAAAGATTTATATTGTATGAACACATTTTAAGACCATGTCAAAACAGATCAACACAAGCTGGAACATACATATTTTATTATAGAATACTATTATTAGGGTGAAGAGGTAAAGAGAGTGGTTGATTGGCCACTGCTACTTGAACTCCTCAATAATCCCCCAGTTTATTGGAGCCAGACCCGGTAAAACCCAGTAACCAACCTGCCATGTCGGCCATGGTGAGAGTTGACAAAATGTCTGTTCCACATAGGATGTTTATTCAATGACCGGGACTCAACCGGCAGGTCTCTTCACTGTGTCTGTGACCGTCAGAAGAGTGTAGGCCTACTAGTCTAAACATTGGCGTTGGTGTGTGTGCGTGCAGTATTAGCAGCTTATTAGCAACTACCAAAACACAAGTCTGTGCATTTACCGGCTATCCTGTCTGGAGTGTATGCAGGGGTGTGTGTTCGCATATGCTATTACTATTGAGTTTGTATTGAATTACCTACGAATATTACAGAGCAACAGTGATCCATATGTCAATATGAGAAAAGCCAGTTCAACAATATCTTATTACCTATACATCCACTGTAGTTGTCTACATGATGGGAGAGATAGAGGGGGAGCACTGATTATTAGTTATCATTATCACGTTATTATTAGGATGCATAAGCAGGGGCATTGTCACTGCATTACTGTTTATTGTGGCACTACTTGTTCACTTCATAATGGCGAGACCTTTTCAAAGTTAAAGGTGGTGGCAAGCTTTCCTTCAAAGCCGAGAAACTCTTTGTAAATCTATTACATATACACTCCAGAAGTTTTTTATGTTTAGCCAAGTGTTTGTCTTCCAGTTCTGTACTGCATCGCTCGTTTTCTAAAGTAACTCTTTTCTATTGTTGTATTGTCTTCTGGCCATCAGAAATGTTGGAAATAACGTAGAAGGCTCCTGGGATCAAACTGTTTATATGGCTATAATGTGGTACACAACAAGCATAGGCCATAGGCTTCATTCAACTCACAATTTGGACAGCACTCTGGGTACATTGGAAATGGCTGATTGTCAAGCTAAGACTGTGAAACATGTATTTAGTTACTGTATATAAATAGATATTAAGTCTTGAGATATCTTCAGTGTGTATAGGCTCTTAGACCAATTAAAACTCTAGATCCCAGCTAGATGCCTCATCTGGGGGCGTGTCCTCAGTGTCATCAGGAAAACAGTCAAAATTGCTTGTGTCCAATGGACCCTCCACCTGGAACAAAGATGAAAAATAGCATATTTAGACTACAACAATTATTGTGACTGTATTACATTTAAATGGCGTTTACATAATATATGAATACAGTATGTTATTCACATTAGGTAAACTCTCTCTGGGCCAGAGGTATGCAATAGGGCTTTGACTAGCCTCCTATCCTGAACGGTGCTCCATTGAACAAGCACTGTTGCTGGTAATAGTACAATCTTTTACGTGGCAGTGGTGAGGTGTTCTTTGTTGCTTTCAATTATTTTCTGATTTGTTCATACATGGAGTGGTACCGGACTTCATAAGTTACCGCTCATTTGACTCTGATAAAGACATGGGTATTTTTAGACCTCACTCGATGTGGGGAGTATCTGTCAGGATCGTTCACCCCGTAACCCTGAGAAGAATGCGTTTGTTGGGGTTTGGAGTGAAGGGGCATGTTGCCCCAGCTGAACCTCATTAACCCACAATAGGTTATCTCGGAAGCTGTTTACATTTTACTTTGTTTGCCCCTCTAAAAACTGTAACTCTGATGCAAGCCTGGCAGCAAGTTGTTTTTTAATATAAAAAAACGATTGTAGTGTAAACACATTCAAAGGTAATTCTGTGTGTTTGTGTACTCACAGTAGGGAAGAAGGGAGGGGCTAGAGTTGCCTGTTGGAGTCCCTCCCAGTTAAAACCTTCAAACCACCTGGAGACAAACGGGGAACAATCCTTTACATTTGAATCAAGCCGATTTTATGCAGCTTCATTTTATAGAGACCTTACCTAGAGTAAAGTAACCTTGCTGCTAGAGAAAGTCTACAAACCCATTCTACAGTCCTCACAATTTGCTGCCTTCAAATCTAATCTAAAAAAGGATAACAATCCATCTATTTTTTTAATGTTAAAAACATTTTCCAAATGACAAAGAAATCAAAACTAGATTATACTTGTTGTCTTTACACCCTTAAACTAAATAATATAAAATGTATACAATTTCAAAGGATTTTTCAAAATATGTCAAGCTCTGTAAATTTGATTCATTGATTAATAGCAATATTTACACATCTCCCGAAACACCATCTAAACCTATTAGAAACACATTCTGATGTGTTTGTGTCCATAAAATGTGTGCAATTGTCTTATAAATTGTGAAAATATTTAATAAACGTGAATAACTGCCCCACAGATAATACTTCTTTTTTTTTACATAAGCATTATTACTTTCATTTTTATTTTCTATACTAACAACTTGGGATCGATCTCATTGTTATAGATGTCGTGAGAACAAAAGTGCAATTCAGTATTGTTATTATCAACGGGAATCCATCACAAAGCCATTGCCCATCGGAAGTATACAGTTGTTGTTTCCACTCACCATGGGAACAGTAACCCCAGTGACCATGCAATGAGAGTGGATGTTGTGTGAGGGGACTGCGCACCCTTTTCCAGGACACCCTTTTCAAATCGCCAAGCTGACCAACATAACATAGGTCCGAGCATTTACTGTGCCACCTTTCTGTTCTATGCAGTCCTATTGGTAGATAGTTACCATGGTAATGCTTACTTGTGTTTCTGGATGTCCTTTACCCCGTTCTTCTGGTTCCCTACCCTCTCTGATGGGTTGTCCCTGAGCAGCATGCAAACACACACACAAACTCACGGTCACATATAAAAACCAACTCCAGCTCAATTGAAAGTGTGTCGCAAGTGTGTTGCGCTTGTGTGAGTGTGTACAACCTGCAGAGGCGTTTTATGAGGTTGGCGGCACTCTTGGGGATTTTCTTTGGAAACTCCACCATGTCGACACCTCTCAGGATGATGTTGTAGGTGCTCATTGGGTCAGAAGCAGTGAATGGAGGACTGGTAAAGGGAAGAGAGAGAGAGAGAAAGGGAGAGAGAGGGAGGGAGGGAGTGACAACAAGTGAGGAAAGAAAGAGAGGAGGGGAGAAAAAAAACACGATAGCACCTTACCATACTTAAAGACCTTTTTACATAGAAGGAACTGAACAATGGCAATGTTTTTTTAAATATTCAATTACTTTTCATTATCTAGTATAGAGATGTATACCTATGTACTTCTTGTCTGTCCTAGTAAGCTTTCATTTAAATGTTAATGGTCAGATGTTTCTGTATGGTGTATATGTAGGGACAAAAGGTTTGCTTTTCATTGCCTAGCTGGCTTGATCCTCATAATAACAACACATCATCATATGAGATAAAACCACACCGTCATATGAGATAAAACCACACCGTCATATGAGATAAAACCAAACCGTCTTATGAGATAAAACCACACTGTCATATGAGATAAAAGCACACCGTCTTATGAGATAAAACTACACCGTCATATGAGCTAAAACCCCACCGTCATATGAGATAAAACCACACCGTCATATGAGATAAAACCACAACGTCTTATGAGATAAAACCACATCGTCATATGAAATGGCCCCAGGAACAGACTGTGTCCCTTACCAATAGGGGTCTATTCAGCAGGACTAGGTTACTTTATGTTAGCTAACCAACCCCCACAATGTCAGTGTTGGGATATCAACCAGAGTGGGGTATAGGAAACCTCCCTCTTGCATTTCATTTGCTCTTGCAAACATCTCTAATCTCCAGAGATGTTTTATCTTTGATACTTGTACTGTACTTTTAATTCATTAACAATTTGGAATGAATCTAAAACAAGTCCAAATCCAGTTCCTTCAATGTGCACACACACACAAGGGGATAGGCGTACCTCCCGCTGAGCAGTTCGTAGATGAGAATCCCCAGAGACCAGCAGTCAGCGGAGACGTCATGACCCTTGTTCAGGATGATCTCCGGGGCCACATATTCTGGAGTCCCACAGAACGTCCATGTTTTCTGACCCAGACCCACCTTCTTAGCAAAACCAAAGTCCACCTGAGACACACACACAGACGCTAAATGTGGTGCTTTTTCTGTGTCTGTCTGTGACCCCAATTCAGTTAACTGCAAACTAGGGAAAACTACCGCAGGTTCGTTTAGAAACGGAATGCTATGTCAGAGGTAAAATGTGTGTTTACGTGTGTATTGTGCATAGTGCATAGTGTGTGTGTGTGTGTACCAGTTTAGCATATCCCCTGTGGTCCAGTATGATGTTCTCAGGTTTGAGGTCCCTGTAGATGATGGCTCTAGCATGGAGGAAGGCCAAACCCTCTACAACACAGCCAGTGTAGAACCGTGTGGCGCTGTCATCCAATGAGCCCCTGGGACACATGGCAGGGTTCTGTTACATCACAACATGCTGGGGTTGGGTTAGGTTTCAGGCTAGGATGAGATAGGTTTCAGGCTAGGTTTAAAAGCAAGGTTTAGAGGTGAGGTTAAGGGTAGGTTCTACTTGATTCTGAATAGACCCACCCACCTGTCTCTCAGTAGAGTCCACAGTTCTCCTCCTAAACAGGCCTCCAGCAGCATGTACAGATACTTAGAGTCCTGGAACGTTCGAAACAACCTGGGCAGGACACTACATTTCAGTCAATGTGTGTGTGTGTCCCAAATTCCGACACAGCAGTTTATGGGTGTGTATGTGGTTGGGTTTGAGTAAACTAAGTCCATGTGCATATTTGGGGACCGGAAGTCTAGATTTAGAGCAAGGTGTTGAGGGGTAAGATTTAGTTTTAGGCATACGGTTAGATTATTCAGGGTAAGGTTATGGCAAGTGTTAGGTTTAAGGACAGGGACCTTGGACGTCTGGGTCTCAGACCCCCATAAAGATTAAAAAACAAATGAGTGTGTGTACCTAACAGTGAAGGGGCTTTGTGCCTCCAACATGATACTTCGCTCTGAAAGGATGTGGACCTGTTGGCTGGTGTCCAGAATCTGACGCTTCTTCAGAACCTTCATAGCAAATGACTGACTGGGGTCATTCTTCAGCTGAACCTAAATGCACACACACACATTACAAATTCATTCATTTGGAAAAAGTACCAATTTTTCTTTTCAGTACTGCTTCAGCTGTGACATGTTGGTGTGTTTTCTTGCATGTACAACCTGCTTTAAGCCCCCCCCACAGGATTTCGATAGGATTGACATCTGGCCTTTAACTGTGCCATTCCAAAACCCCCATTGAGACATTCTGTTGCAAAATCTATGCTCGGTTCAACTTCAGTTTTTTGGACAGATGGCCTCACAATCTCCTCAAGAATTCTCTAGTATAATGTGGAATTCGTGGTTGACTCAATGATGGCAAGTTGGCCAGGCCCAGATGCTGAACACTGATGCCACCACCTCCAATACAATATGTTTTTATAAGACTCAGTTCTATCTAGACTGCCAGTGGTCTGGTTGTTTCTCTATTTGTAGATGATGCATTGGAACCTTGGGAACGTCTCTGTAACCTTCCAGGTTCATGGGCATCAATAATGGCCTCGTATTGCTCTCTTGATCTTGGCATCACACCCAAATGGTTGTGAAGGCCATGTTTTGAATGTTAATGGAAGGCTGACTCTCCAAAGTTACACACATCATTTTCTAATTATTTGCCCCTGTTCTGGTGCATTCATTCAGATTTTAGCAATTTCATATGATGATAAAGTTAGCGGTGCAGTTACGTCTTCTGTATAATACACTCTCTTTTTGTTAGTTTAATTTGGGTAAAAAAACCTGATTTGTTCAAATAGGTTCCTTACTCAAATATTCACGTGTCCAAATGTGTACCAAAAGGTTTCCAGAGGAAACATACTTTCTCACATGATTGTACACACTCACGTTCGCTCGTACACGTCACCCAGTTTACACACACTCACACTTACTAGCTGGACGCGACTGAAGGCGCCCAGGCCGAGGGTGCAGATGACATTGAAATCTGTGAGAGAAAGACTGGAGAAAAACACAGACTCCGCCTCCAACCTGGGGACAAGGGCGTGGTCAATATCGTATTGAAGGTGACCTGAAGGTCTAAGCTGTTGCGTCCGGCGGACATGTACTTCTGAATCTGGCCTAATGCACATCCAACGTAAACACTCTCTTCTAGCTTTCCCTACTGTCTATTTGATACATAGCAAGACGTTTATGTTAAGATATGGTATATGTTTTTACATTTGTAGTGTTATTGTGTCACTTACTTGGCCATGAAATTATCACTATCAAGCTGTTTGCATTCCACATCACCCAGCCCGCCAGTCAGATGCATGAAAGACCTAGAACAAGGAAGTGCTAGGGTTACACCTCCCCAGGTCAACCAATGTGCACAGGGCTAGGGAGGGACCATATCATATTCTAAATTTGACACGTTGGTCAAAGTATTCTACCAGACCTTCTGCAAAATTGGAGGAATGTGACTGGGAAGATTAATGCAGAGTAAACCTAGAGTCATTAAGGACTGTTTAGTTTCTTTGACCATCACCAGATACTCTGACTTGCAGTGTTTATCTTCATTGTAGTGGTCAGGCCTGGACACAGACTAGACAGCCTCCATTAAACCATAGAGATTAAATTAATGACAAGAGAGGCTATGCCATAATCCCTCACAGTCGGGTCTTACTCTCTGTCGATTACCAGACAGGTGACTTGTCCCACTGCTGTGACACTGGCTGTACGAACATCCTCACTGTAGAGGGGAAGAAATATTCATTAATTCATCCATTTATAATAAACAGAAACAAATGCAATCTTATTTCCCCAATACAACTCTGGTTGTTTCTGTATGTTTGTTAATTAGTGAGTTGATTTAGCTGTTATGCTTTACATAACACACTATCAGTATTGTGTTTTTATGCTAATTAAAGCTACTCGGTTGGCTACTGGTGGTTAGCAGTGCTGGCATCTTACCCTATCAGCGCCTGCTCTCCAAACCACTCCCCCCTACTTAGAGTGGTCAGAAACTCAGGCTCCTCACTGGGGGATTTCTGCTGTGTTACTTTAACCTAAACGCCAACAGGAGAAAACTGTTTTCCGATGCGTTGCTTCATACGTCCACACGGTGGCAGCGTCAGTGTGGTTTCAATGTTTTGTTCTCTCTCACCTGTCCTTGGCTTATTATGAAGAAGGTGTCACCTGTAGCGCCCTGCCTGACAATGTAATCACCTTCACTGTAGTGATTCTAAAAGAGTGAAATACAGACAAAGTGAGAAAGGGAGAGAAAAGAGAGATGGAAATACAGATTAGGTGAGAAAGGGAGAGTAAGACATGGAGCAGGAAGGGACAAGAGAGAGCGAGGGAGACAGAGAACAGCAGATGACAGAGAGGTGGGGGGAGGGACAAAGGGAGAGGGTGACATATGGGGAGGGAGAGTGAGAGGTGGACAGCAGGGGAGAAGAGGGGAACAAGCTAGTAAACATGACGCTCCCCAACACATTAGAAAAGCCAGGAGAAGCTTTCCGAGTAGCTGGAAAAGCAGGACGGCTCTATGTATCTATGTAGTTAATACACACATCTGCCAAAAATACCCATTCAAGCACGTTTTGTGGTTAAACCACAGTTTGGGGTTGTGTCCCCAAATAAAATACAACCACATTTCCAGAAAAGTTAGGATGCTGCTTCAAATGCAAATAATAAAAGAATGCAATGATATGCAAATCAGTTATCCCTATATTCAATTGATGTAGTACAAAGACAACATGTCAAATGTTGAAAATCAGAACTTGTATTATTTTGGGAGAAATACATGCCCATTTTGAATTTAAAGCCAGCAACATGTGTCAGAAAACTTGGGACAGGGACATGTTTTCCACAGTGTAGCATCACCTCTTCTTTTAACAACACTCTGTAATCATTTGGGAACTGAGGAGAGAATTTGCTGTAGTACTGAAAGTGTGATATTGTCCCATTCTTGCTTGATGTATATTTGCAGTTTCTCAGTCTCCGAACAGGGTTGTATATGGTGAAATCCTTTCAAACACAGACAAACATGTTACAATGACAGCCAGTGTTGATTAAATGCAGTTTCATTGTTTTAAGAGTGTGTGTGTGTGTGTGTGTGTGTGTGTGAAGTGCATTCTGTATCTGATAAAGAAATCAGCTGGAGGTGACAGTCAGTGTTGATGAGATGCACTTTCATTGAATTAAATGTGTGTGTGCGTGTGTGTGTGTTTGTGCTTGTACCCTTTTAGTTGATCACTTCAGTATGACACATGCACTTTCACCAGGCGTACAAACTGAACACAAAATTCAATCATGCTATTAAGAGCTGAGGTGGACCTGGAATCCTTGCCAGGTCCAGCTTGGCCTGATCCACACTGATCCTCCCGTCTTCATTGCAATAAAAGCTTAAGAACAAGCTGACAATGGCTACAAATCTGGTGTTGGCTTTAGGCTATTTTCTTTCCCTTCTTAAGCGCAAAGTCCCTGTAGTGCAGAGAAGGTGTATTCCACACAGCTGTATGAGCTGGAATGAGTCAGAGACTAGCTAAACATGTTTATTTCTTGCAAAAACTCCATTGCATTTAAACGTAAATTAGTTGGACAGTAGATGGTTAGAATTGTCTATTGTTGTTCATTCAATTAGTGCTCTAGTTTGTTGAACTGAATGAGGAATCTTCGCCTCAATCTGTAGTCCTGTGTGCTCTTGCCTTTCCGTCAAGGACCTATCTGTATTTTGTTCCGTTCACGTTACCCTCAAACCTTACTAGTCTCCCAGTCCCTGCGGCTGAGAAGAATTCCCATAGCATGATGCTCCCACAAACCTGTTTCACCACATGGATGGTATTAGCCAGGTGTGAGTTGTACCTTGTTTTCGCCATCTGTAGAACTTGGCTTTTAGCCGTTATAGTATGATTTCAGGCTCATCAGACCAAATCATTGTTACCTCATGCTCTTGGAAAAGAGTTGGTGGTTCCAAACGTATTACCTATCATTTTGGTGGAGCACACTGTGCTCCTGGGAATTTTCTATATCATTTTTTTTAAACCTTAGACCTTCCCCAGGTCTATGCCCTAACACATCTCTACAAAGAGTTCTTCTGACCTTGTGGCTTGGATTTTGCTCTGACATGCACTGTGAAGTATGGTACCTTGATATCTAATTAAATAAATTTTCCACAAGTGCACTCCAAGTTCTACAGATATTTTAAGGATGATCAAAGGATGGGACTGATCTCCATATGGAGTGTTATGGCAAAGGTTCTGAATACTTATGTACAGCATATGAGTTCTTTCAGAGTTTTAGTAAAAACAGTTTTTTGCATCTGTTGGAGAGATCGGGGCAGTGACAGTGCTCATTAGATGCTGTTTCATTTGACTTGTATTCACATATACGTGAGTTAGCAAATGCTCTTATGAAGAGACAATACTCAGGATATACACTTTCATACTTTTAGTTTTAAAGGTATGTTTATGTGTTTCCGCAATGTGTGTGTGAACCCCTCACCTCCTCTAGAACATCAGCCACCTTACTTAGAACGTCCTCAGGCAGTGACTGAAAGGAGGGAACACTGACAGAGAGAGAACAACAAAATTGTTGAATCAAATGACAATTTGAGACATGGTAGAAGCTGATCTTAATAGTCTATATATTCGGTCATGCATGTGTGTGTTAGCTGGGTGTGGGTGTGTGTGTGTGGTTGTTTGCTGTGTGTACTGTATATCACCTGTGTAAGAGCTCCATATACTCGGACTGTTTGATTAGTCCAGATCTCATCATGATGGTCTGGAAACCCTGTCTGTCTATTGCCCACAGTTTAATGTCCGTCAAAGCTGGGAGATGGGGAGAGAATCGTTTTATTTTGAATTGAGAGACAGAAAAAGAGGGGGAAAAGAGAGACAGAGATAGATGAGATTCACGGACATGTACGGGTCTCAGTGAACATACACAGAGAGGCCGCCACAGGCAGACAGCACACAAGATGAGTTGGAAGCTGAGCTGCGTTTCCTAATCTCCTGTCTAATGCATGACCATATTACAGACATATTTCTAACAGTTTACTCAGACCTGTAAATAGTAATGATTTCCACTCGTCCTACCCTATCCAACTGGATTAGGGGAGAAAAAAACTAAATTTACAGCCCAGTCTAAATCATGGAGAGTTTTAATCCACAAATGAGACTTAAAAACTCAAAATCTTTAGCAAGGCCGCTCAAAGTGGGAAGTTAAGGACTCACTAGAAAACTTCATGCATTGAAATACATTGACATGTGTTTCTTAAACATTTAACTTGTATCCACCTAATGTTATCTTGAGCTCTATTTCACTGACACATCAATTGTAAATGAAAACAATTCTACCATTTTTACACAGCTTGGTAGTTCAAAGATGTCAGAGAAGCAGAAATCATTGATTATTTTAGCGGTGGCATGATTGTACATTACTTTTATCTTTTGAGAAATTCTCCAAAATTGCAAAAAAAATATATCGCATGATCAAAGGCTTTCTCACCATCTATGAATACTATCCCTCTCTTTCCTGTATTCTCATAATGTTCTATTCTTTCTAGTAGGTATCGGCCATAACATTTTGACCACTGACAGTGAAGTGAATAACACTGATAATATCATCATTATGGCACCTGCAATGGGTGGGATATATTATGAAGCAAGTGAACATTTTGTACTCAAAGTTGATGTTAGAACAGGAAAAATGGGCAAGCGTAAGGATCTGAGCGACTTTGACAAGGGTCCCATTGTGATGACTAGACGACTGGGTCAGAGCATCTCCAGAACCCTGCTTCCAAAAAAGTTGTGATGTTACTGGCTAATCAAAAAGAAGGCAGTGACGTGCGATTCATTTATATTTAATAGAAAAAAGTACAAAGACAACATATATGACAAATGTAATTGCCAATTTATAATACGATGCAAGCAACACAGGAACAAAGTTGGGACCGGGGCCTGTTTACCATGTTGCATCACCTCTTCTTTTAACAAAACTCTTGCTTAATTTAGGATTTCAACTGCTCAACAGTCGGGGTCTCTTTTGCCGTCTTTTTAAGTTCATGTTTTTAAAGGGAAACAGGTTTGAACCCGGACTCTCTTACTACAGAGCTGTTGTGATACATGCAGAATGTGTTTTGGCATTGTCCTGCTGAAATAAGCCATCCCTGACAGAGACATTGTCCGGATGGCTGCATAGGTTGCTCTAAAACCTAGATCTGTTGTTCAGCAACTGCAAGCCACCCATGCCATATGCACAAATGCACAACCATAACATCAAGGATGCTGGCTTTTGAACTGTGCGCTGATAACAAGCCGGATGGAGGAACGTTTTCCACTCCACCTCAGTCCATTTATAATAACTCTGGCCCAGAGAAAGCATTGGTGTCGCTGGATTTTGCTTACATATGTTTTCTTCTTTGCATGGTAGAGTTTAACCTTGCATTTGTGGATGCAGCGACATACTGTGTTCACAGACAATGGTTTACAGAAGTGTTCTTGAGCCCATGCAGTGATTTCCACAACAGAATCATGGCTGTTTTTAAAGCAGCGCCGCTTGAAGGCCAGAAGATCATGGCCATCCAATATTGGTTTTCGGCCTTGCATACAGAGATTTCCATAATAATCTTTTAAATATATTATGTACTCTTTTTACATTGAGGAGTAAAGATAGAGGTAGGGGAGAGAGATCGAGAGGGGAGTATGAGGAGGAAGAGTTGAGAGTGGACCGAGAGATTCAGGGAAACAGTGGAAAGAGTTAGAAAGATCTAAGAGATAAAATAGTGGATCAGAAAGACAATCTCAGTGAACTGCAACGCCTCCATATTCGCTCCTGCTGCTCACATTTACACTCATCCATTTCTACAAAGAACTGAAGAACTTCAAGAGCAAAGAGTTATGAAACATTTGGAGTATAACAGGGACAAAGTGTCTAACAGATGATTCAATCCTATGGCAAGTAGCCAGTAGAGAGGCTTAACTAAAGCATTTATACACAGACACTTGAGTGTGTGTGTGTGTTTGTGTGTATATGAACGTGTGTGCTTGCTAAAAGAATGAAGGGATATTTCAAGGTTGCTAACTCTCTATAGCTTTAATTTGTTCTCTCTTGCTCTATGTGTGTGCTGCCTACACCATAACCTAATCAAGTCCTCAGAACATTACAAATTCAGACTATACCCTGCAAATATATTCATCTCCCAACAGATGTCACAGTCACAAGAACAAACTCACGCATTTACATATTTATGAACACTTTATGCAGAACAATTATAGACGGTCACATGAATAGACACACACAAGTACCCAGTACAGACATTTTGCTACAACATTATAGACAACAACATGCAGGAAGCGACACATATGTGGCAGCTAATCGGGTTGTCAAACATTTTCCACCCGTAGACCAATTATGTCAACAGCTCTCCTTACAAAGACCAATTATGTCAACAGCTCTCCTTCCACAGAAGCCAGGTGGTAATTGAACATCCTTCTCATCCCACTGTGATTATATGCAAATATCACACGCACAAATACATTGCCACACACATGCGCACACATAGTTGTGCACACACACGCACACACACACACACAAGCTTTTGCAGGCTTGTCTTTGCCTCTGGCAGTGATAATAAGTAGGTGTTAGGATTGTTTCTATAATAATCATTATTCTGAACTCTATATGTGTTTTAGTGAGCATGCGGAAGAGTTACTCTCACCCCAACACCAACCCACGAAGGAAAAGAGGACTTTTGAAATGAATTCTGTAGACACAGAGTGAAAAAGGATTCAAGAGAGGTGAAAGAAGTGCTAAATGAGAGCGAAGGACTCATTTTCCCTTTCTATTCACCTCTCTCTCCGCATACCCATCCCTAACCCTGTACTGCAAACACTTCACCACTCAGAAAGAAAGAGATGGACAGGGAGAGGTTTGCAAAGCGAGGGGAGATATAAAGGAAGGTATAGAGATGTCAATGTTCTGTGTCACACAGCAAGCACACGCCTCGTCTATGAACGACATATAACCCTTATTAGACTATCACAGCATGTCACGGCCTGCTTGTATGTTTGTGTGTGTGTGTGTGTGTATGACTTAAATGGCTTGTAGATTTTCAATGTCTGTGTAACTTTGCTGAAATGACACAGCATCTCCAATCACTCTGCCCTTAAATACACACACACACACAGACTAGTCTGACAGTAAATCTCACTTCAATCCATCAGATTAGATGTTACAGGCAGGAAGGAGGATAAAGAGATTAGAAAAATGACAAAAACAAATCCAAATCCTAAACTCAGTCAAAGGGGTGACAGGGTCTCCTATATGTGGTTCTACCTGTAACTGAGGCGGTTCTGGTACAGTTGTAGAGCACGGCCAGTTCTCCAAAGACCTTGCCAGGATCCATTGTGCACAACCTTGTTCCTGCTTCTGTTACCTCCACCTTCCCCTCTACACACACACACGCACACACACGCACACACAATAAGACCATGTTGATCATACAGTCTACTCACTTAAAAATCCTCAAGTGATTCGGATAATGAGGCCCTTTCAGCTTGAAAGAGATTACTGTATTCATCAGATTTGCTAATGGAACAGATAATGACCGGGGTACAATTATGCCTTTAAGTGACTGTGAGTAGGGAAATTGGGAGTTCTAATACATTCAAGCAGTGTGGACAATGTGTGTGTTTGTGTGTGTGTGTTTATGTGTTGAGGAGTGTAAACATGGAGTTTTTGTTAGGAATTACTAATCAACTGTGGGACCTCCTAGAGCAGGGGTGGGCAAACTAAGGCCCGAGGGCCAAATGCGGCCCGCGAGGCTGTCCCATCCGGCCCACGGAATGCCCTTTTCTGGCCTCCCAATCAATTATGATTAACAAATTACAAAAACAAATGTGGCCCTCCATTTCATTTCACAATCCTGATGTGGCCGCCGAACCAAAATATTTGCCCACCCCTGTCCTATAGGCAGGTGATTTTAATTTGAAATCATGTGAAAGTTAATTGCACTCAAATGGAATGCATTCAAGAAATTATGTTACTCCTAACGACAACTTGTTACACCAAAGAGCATTTAGGGGTGTGAAAAGTGGGGATTATTTATGCAATCCATTATTCTAATTAATTTAGAACAATTTGCAGATTTTATTTTTCACTTTGTAATGAAGAAATGTATTGTTGTTGGTCATGGGCAAAAGTTCTCCCTTCATCTGGCTCAGACTCGTTATTTCTGAGATGAGTTGGTTTTTGGGAGAAATCTTTGGTCTTTGAAAAAACGTTTGCATTAATGCAAATACAGCACGCTGCAAATTATCCCATTTCTTCAAATCTTACCTTTACATTGTTTTATGAACAATTTCTTACCACTTTTTATCGGGCCTCTCTCGATTTAGTTTCCCTAACGTTGACCCTTCTACACCTCCCCCTTCAGCTCTCCCCAACTCCCCCGAATCTCCCACTGCCCCGTCTCTCACCCTCCAGAACATAAACCAGAGTTCCATCGTCTCCCTCCTGTATAACACAGCAGCCCTGGGCCACGTGGATGGGATGCATACAGTCCACAATGGTCACCATCTAGACAAAGAGACAAAACCACAATCCCCTTCAGTCACTAAGTACATTCACACATACTCACAATTATACTTGGTGTAATAGTGCTGTGAGTGGTAGATAAATACATAGGAACAGAATACACTCAATCTGAACACGCTGAGGCATCAGAACCCGAACACATACAATCTAGCAATCTACATTCATCTACATTAACTATTGGGAAACAAACACAATACATATAATCATAAATCAACAGTACATATAGAAAACAATTTCACTATGGGTAGTTGTTATTGATGATCAAAACCTAAAAAGACCCTGACAATGTCTTTAAAGTAAATGCAAAAACACCAGCCTCAGTTAAGATCATCACAAAACATGCAAAATACCAAACGATTACAGAGTACCACTTCCCAACATATAACCTGTTTTCAATAGTGATGAAAAGATGAAAAGCTGCAATCCTATTAAGAGGAAACAAAAAACTATGTGCTGGTAGCATGCTACAATATGGAATGTGAGGGACTCCTGATAATTAGTGTTTTTGAATGAATGGTTACTGCATGCATGGTTAGTTGCATTCTTTTGCTGTTTGTTCCTTTTCTTCATGCAATACATGTTTGCAGCATCATGCTTTGACACTGAAAATGGAACTGCATTTAGAAAATGAGAACAGATGATAGAAAAAGGAGAAAAAAAAGAAAAATAGAGATAGAGAGGAAACGACAGAAGTACACTACTATAGAACAGTACTATAGTAGTACTATAAATATATTACCTGTCCTTGCTCTAGGTGTTTCATGAAGTCATTCTCTAAAAGAGCCCTCTGGATCAACTGTCTAGACCTGTACACAAAAACAGGATCAATGTGTGTGTGTGTATGCAGTTGTTTTCGTGTGTGCTTGTATACTCACTCCTCGCTCTTGCTGTAGTTGGTAAGTGAGATGTGTGTCAATTGTGAAGGGTCCATAGTGGTGGGTTCAGCTGATATCGCCTGTCTCTTTGTCCGCAGCGGCTCGTCAGGCACTGGTGGGGACAAAGCTGGTCCTAGTAGACACACATTTGGGTTAGGCTTTGTCTCACTTGGCTAAAAAAGTAATGTGACACACTAGAGACCTGAGTTTCAAAACCTAATCAGTCACATTAATTGAGAGGGAAGGGACATACCCAGCTACCCTTGAAATGACTGAATATCTGTGCAGTTTGCTCCCTACCTGTATTCTCTACAGTCCCAGTGCTTCCCTGTTGAAGAGCGTTACGGTGGCGGTCCAGTTCTGTCTGCAGCTGTCTGATAAGGTCATCTTTAGTGTCCAGCTCCAACTCCAGCTCATCTATTAGAGCGTCTCGCTGGCGGAGCTCCTCGATCTTCAGCTGTAGAGCAAACTGCAGGTCCCTCAGTGTGCCCATAGCCCTGATATACACACACAACCTGAACATTACATACCGGCAGACTGGCAGGCAGGTAGAGTCAGGCAGGCAGAGACAGACAGAGTCAGGCAGGCAGAGACAGACAGAGTCAGGCAGGCAGAGAGAGACAGAGTCAGGCAAGTTGAGGCAGGCAGGCAGAGTCAGGCAAGTAGAGACAGGCAGGCAAAAGAACACACACAGAAATGGGGAATAAAGTGTTTATCCCTTTTGGGGCACAGCTCTGACATGTAAAATCCAATGAAATTCATCTACCATTAACATAAAAACAATGACATGCAACAATGAATCTGAAATGATGTATTATACATATAATCACTGGCTGATAATGGAATTTCAAGTTTGTGCAATTAATATAAAAATATATCTGAAAGATTAATTATTTCGTCCTACCTCTGTCCAAGTCTGAGTTCTGAATGTAGGTGAACAAAAAGAGCTTGAAGACTCCCGCTGTTAATGCTTCATTTGCAGTTCTGTGCCGATTTCTTTCTCATCATGAGTCAGTTGATGCATTATGCGAAATGCGAACCAAATAAAATAATCACACCAAGACTGAAATTGATGTGTATTAACATTTTAATTCTAAAGTTGCAGAGACAGACACATGACGGAGATGTGCCAAACCCATTCTTCCACTCTGCCCATTACGCTCTACTAAACCGAGCCTTCAAAGAACCATACAGTCAAAACGCTGGGTTGTCCCTAACTTTAAGTATTATCCTAACGTTAACACATACCTAACCTTAACCGTTTTAATATTAAACTTCAATTGGAGTTGGAAAATAAGATATAATAAAACAAGTTACACAGTTAATGTCAAACGATGTAGAATAAGATAGCGAGTTCAGTTTATTTGCCAAGGGAAGGATTATTTACTGATTTAAATGGTGTGAAAAGCCTGTTAGGAGCGAGGTGATTCACAACCAAATATTACAATACGTGAATATTGGTTTGTTTATCTGACAATATTGGTTTGATAACCAATCTGATCATATTGGTTTGGTAACCCTAAAATCGATGATCTAACTGAAACTGTATCAGATAAACCAACCAATATTACAATACGTAAATATTGGTTTGTTTATCTGATACAGTTTCAGTTAGATCATCGATTTTGGTGTTAATTTCCATGTGTGGGCTACCACACTCGTGCATTTTATTGCAGATATTGAAACGTGCATGATGAAATATGTTGGACACGAGTCACCATTAAGATGGTTTTCTCAGACCTTTCTGGCTAACTTGTCAGCATTTACCAATTCGCGCCCAAGCCTCTCTTAGCCACTTGTAGTTGGTTATCTTATAACGCTGGCAAAGCTAATTATTTTTCAGATTACAACCCTCTCTTAACTAATTTTTAAACAATACATTGTATACCAGATCACACTGAATATAAATAGGTTTTTGACACCTTCCTTTTACCACACTGTGTACCAGGGTTTCCAGAGTTTATTGACCGTAAACAGCAAAGAACCTGCGTTCTCCACAAAAACTGCTTGAACGCATTTTTTTTCTTGTTTGTAAATCATCGTGACCAAGCTCATTTTCGCCCCTTACACTGTCATAAAAAATATCCTAATTGACAGGAAACCTCCCAATCTGGCAACACTGCTGTGGACTTCGTTTTCCGGAAGTACTTTTTCAGTGCGGCTTAGAAAACCAAAATGGCAGCGCCCAGGGTAGAAAACAATAACAAGCAAGGCAAACTGGAATTGTATCCTTTAACTTACGGTTTTAATATAGCCTTTATTAACCGGAAAACGTGTAACTGTGTGGTTTCTTTGAAAGTATGTGCATATTCATTACACTTAATAGGAAACAAAGCTATCCTTGACATTTCCACAGTGCTCTTGACGTCCCGTTTCCGTCAACCCGTGAAGCTTCCATTGCGTTGAAGTCCCTCAGCCCAGACCGCGAGCCCCGGAAAGGAGGCATCAGCAAGGAGATCACCGTCTCCGGTAGCACACTATCTGTGTGAGGGTGCTTTACTTATAATCTTTAACCAGGTTTTTTGTTGACTTGTGTTGTGAGTGATTTCTCACACTAATTTTACATTTATTTGTATATTATTATTACTTAAATTACAACCTAAATTACATGATATATTGTTATCAAATTGCATCATTTAACAACGTATACCATAGAAATGTCTGGTTTTAGGTGGATTACCCCTTGTACTTATTGTTTTTATTTACTTATGTGTTCTCCATCTTCACGTTACATCAGGAGGTGGAGAGCAGATGAGACCCGTATCCTGCGTGTCTCTGTGGGGTCTTTCATGGACCACCTAACCTTGGTGATGGAAACCATGGAAGCTTTCGGACCACCTGTCCCTCTGTGACCACACACACAGCACGCTATTCATTTTGAAATTAAATGTTAGTGACCTGAGAAGGGGGTAACAACCACCAGAAGGAATAGTACATACCCCAAGTTTATGCTGAACCGTCAGTAGATGAGTGGAAAAAAGTATTTCTACCTTCTATTTAAATACAGATGCATTTACGTAATTTAGCATACATGTACATTTTTTCATTGAATAGTATTTTGGTATTATTATGGTTGTAATGTGGAATAAACTTTATTTAGCAAGATTGCATTGTCTTAAATTAGATAGACTGACAATGGCCCCATCGCAACATATTAAATGACATTTTGAGCAGTGGGCTTGCAAGTCCAAGAATTGTAAATCAAAAAAAGAAAAAAAGGAGAGAACTGAAAAATCTCCATAAAGTAAACATTTATTTATGTTTTATGGTGAAGAAACTAGATTATGCAATGAAAGATGACAGTTTTAGTAGCTGTGCTCAAATCATCACGTAGAGAGGACTATGGATTTTGTTCATTTGTTTGTTGTGGGCATGAATTAAACAAATCAAATGTTAATTTCTGTTACATACAGCAATGCTCATTTATGGCATAGAATAGGAAGGCAGATATAAGACACAGCGGAATGAACGGAAGCATCTGGGCTGGGATTGGGAGTTTTTCCGTATGACCAAAGGGGAATGAAGACACTACTAGCGTTAGGAAACAAGAGACACAGAGAAGGACAGAAGCCTTACTGGAAGTTTTAACATTGCCAGAAAGGGTAATTTGAACAAAGTCAACTGAGTAGGACTTTCACACGATCTTTTAGTCACGATCACCAACTGCTGAAACAGTTGGACATATGATTATGTCTTGCGACCTGGTTAGATTTGGAATTCCCAAATGACTACTTTATAACAGCAGATGCCCTCAATGGCTTGGCTTGACTTTTTTCTCAGGAATAATGTGAAACATGGTTGTCTATCCTTCTGTATGGTTCTGTTCCAAACCAAGACCTTCATATCCTATGTTTCCTTGACACATCTAGATAGCCTTCTAGTACAACTGACAAGTATTGTATGACAGACCATCACTGTTAGGCTATAGGTCTAGGAGTTAACATGATAGAGCCATGGTTATTGCTCATCTTATTATGGACAAACTCTACATATAAAATGATACAGCCATGTGCAGCACGGATTATAGTCTAACTAAATACAGTATAAAAGAATAGAACAAACTTATGGGTCTTGAATTGCAAAAAGTTGCTTTTAGGTTGACGGACAATCAACGCATGTCTTTGTATTTTGTTTGAACATTACCTTCATTGCGTCTAATAAGCTTTGAACACCCTGCACAAACTAATAGAATAGAACTGGTTCAAAATAAAGCTAAATTGTCACAGAAAAAGTCTAGGGTTGTCAGAAAGTTTGGCCACATACATAAAGATTCAAAAATGCAGAAAAACACAGACCAGTACAGACATTAAATAGACAGGTCTGACGCAATAATACTTGTCATGAGATGAAAGGCACAGAGGGAGTGGCGTTAAGTACATGTTCCCCCAACCACTGACACAGGATCAGTTTTGTACCCCTCTAATAGATAAGGTTAGATTCTAGGGAAGGAGTCATCTGATCCTAGATCTGTAGTTAAGGGCTACTAACTTAATCAGAGACAAAATGAAACAAGGAAGAAACAATTAAAAGAAGAACAAAAGATATGACATAAGAAATCTGTATAATAGGTGCATCATGATGATTGTATTTTCTAGCTTTTTAAAAAGTGATGCTGTGCAAGTGGGGCTTCCTCCTTTCCTTCCTGTCGGTCAGGTTGCCACGAGTCGTAGAGAGTTAAGAAAATTAAGTGTTTTCTTTTTTTCTCCATCTGGAATCTTATGTAGCTGAGAAAGGGGAGGGGGGCTGGTGGGTGCGCCCTCAGTCCCACCCCATGGGTGCATCTTAATTGTCTAAAAGTGACTTCCTACCCTAGACTCTACCTCTGCACTGATGTGACAAACATATCATGGTGGGAGATGGTCTAGGTGAACTAGCTTCACTGGTTAGTCTTTCACCCCAGTGCAGAGGGAGTCTAGAAGACAAGGAGGACAATTGAGATGCACCCTATGTCTTCCTGGTCCTTTCCTTCTCCCTCTCCTCTATCCGTCCATTCAGTTGATTAGTCAGCAGGAGCAGCCATCGCTAGAGGTGGATGGTCGGTCGTCTCTCAGTTTTATCTGGTCTGGGAAGTCATAAGTCTCCACCTCAGACTCCTACACATAGATACACAACAGGGCTGGGGTCAAATCCAGTGAATTCTAAAGCAAACTGAATTTCCAGAATCTCATTTTCATTTGGATTTAGTATTTGTTGTAGTGAATTGATTGTAATTATAAAGAAATTGACCCACAATCGGATGACACCAGGCAGACAAATATTCCCTGTTGGTTTTAGCCATTCACAAACACAGTTTATAGCCATGACATCATGAGTCCCAGAGCAGGCTGAGTGAACCAGTCTATCAGGGGTTTCCCAGTCAGGGCGAGAGGTGATTTCTGAATATGTTGATGCACTGTGCTTTCCGGAGGGTGGGAACATACGTAGTGTGTTAACTGGATATATATGTGTGTGTGTGTGTGTGTACCTGTTTGAGAGCATTGCGAGCGATGGTCTGGAATGCTTGGTCAACATTGATGGCTTCCTTGGCACTGGTCTCAAAGTAGGGAATGTTGCTCTTACTGGCGCACCAGGCCTGGGCACGCTTTGTGGTCACCTAGACAACATGAACCCAAACCTTATGATCACAACCGCCATTGTCTTGGAACCACTTCCTCATTCTACCATCTCTGCTAGGTCTGACTAGACCTGCCCGTTCTGGCGGGGCAATGGACAGACATGTGGAGACCGAGACACACACACACCTGTCTGTTCTCAAGATCAATCTTGTTGCCTAGCACCACGAAGGGGAAATTATCTGGGTCTCGGGGGCTGGCCTGGATCAGAAACTCATCCCTCCAGCTGTCCAGCGTCTTGAAGGTGTTAGGCGCCGTGACATCATAGACCAGCACGCAGCAGTCCGCCCCGCGGTAGAAGGCCACGCCCAGAGACTGGAACCGCTCCTGCCCCGCCGTGTCCCAGATCTGACGGGCGGGAAGGAAACCAGATCATTCATAGGCACACGTTGGTTCTTCTATTCTTGTAGGGACCGGAGACCTAACCCAGAAATCCATATTCCTTAGCCCTAAACTTAACTCAGTCTGCAGTCCCCCCCTGCTTCAAACAGACCACCATTGTCCTGTACCGAAGAAACCTTCCATCGCCTGTCTGAATGACCTCCAACGTCACCTGCCTGTTGCACTGACCTCCATCATCATGAAGTGCTTTGAGCAGGTGGTCAGAACCCACAACTGCTCCACCCTTCCTGGCACCTTGCACCCCCTTCAATTTGCTTACCGCCCCAACAAATCTTTTGACAATGCCGTCGCCCTGACAACAAACACCCCCCTCTCCCACCTGGAAAAGGGTAACACATATGTGAGGATACTTTTTCGTAGACTACAGCTCAGCATTCAACACCCTTGTACCTGTTCCCAAGCTCAGGACCCTGGGTTTTCTTCCCTAGGTGGTGAGAAAGCAAACCCCAGGTGGTGAGAATGAGCAACCTCATGTTCAGTTTTAAATATGTCATCTGAAAATAATTTATTTTCTAGCGGGGACCTGCTCACAAACATCAGGACATAGTTTATGGGGTTTACTATTTGTGTACAAGACACTGGTACTTAATTCTGCTGTTAGAGTTCCCCATATTCTCCCATGTCATCCTGTGCCTTTGCTCACTCCACTGGCTTCCAGTTAAAACTTGCTACAAGGCCACAGTGCTTGCCTACAAAATAGCAATAGGAGCTTACCCTCTACCTTTAGGCAATGTTCAAACTACACATCCATACCCTGGATCTCCAGTCCAAACTCACCCCAGTCCTTGTACCCAATGGTGGAACCATCTTTCCCTTAAAGATAGGATAGTAGAATCTTTGCCAATCTTCAGGACAAAACCAATACCATGCCTTTTCAGTAACTAAAATAACAACAGCCACCTCTTTTATTGCCTTTGTAAACTAACGCTGGCTATGTTTATTATTTTTATTGTCTTTATTCCAACACTGACCTTTACCAATAACTAATTAATTGAGTAGACTGAACTTACAGTTGTGCTTCTTAAAATATATGCATTGACACACATTGACACACATTGACACACATTGACACACATTGACACACATTGACACACACACCCCACCTGCATGGTAACAAGTCTATCATCCACCATCACCTCCTTGGTGAGAAAGTCAGCTCCTATAGTAGCTTTGTACTGGTTACTGAACTTCTTATTCACATACTGGTTCATCAGAGATGTCTTCCCTACCCTGGGGAAAAACATGCTTATTAACAACATACACATACATAGAGATTCGGATGAGAACAGCCTAAAAAAGAAATTTGCAATTGACACATTACTACCCATGCCAGAATTCCTGACTTCTAGACAGAGACCATAGTACACTACATCTATATCGGTATATGTGAAATCAGTGTAGTTGAGCAAACTCATCTCCTGTCCACTTACCCTGAGTCTCCTAGGATGATGACCTTCAGCAACACCTTCTTCCGGGAGGCCATCCTTCCCTGGGACTCTTTACTGCTTAGGAAAAAACTGACATTACTAATGGGCAACTGGTTACATCTGTATATTGTTAAACATCACGTGATACAGACTTGGTGTGTTAGCGTGCTAAAAAAACATTGTGTAACTACCAACACCTAAAACATTAAATGATTAGGTAGGACTAAAATTGTGATCTTGACTTGCTGTGTAAAGTTTACGTAACACAAAATGTGAATAACTTCACAGGCGCCGATGCTATTCAACGCATAGAGATCTACATAACCAGCATTGTGTTCTAGTAAGAATCTAGCAGCTAGTTTAGTGTAATTGGCTTCGTAGCGTTCGTTAACGTTTACTACTAGCCAACGTTACTTAGCTAGCTACACAAATCAAATGGTCAGACAACATAGTGTTTCAAGAACTGTCACATAAGTTACTCTTTGATGAAATAGCTACCTACGTAGCTAATATAGCTAGCTAATCGCTTAGCTAGTTTAGCTAGTTGCGGTTTGATACCAAGCACGCTCATCATATCCACAAAACATCTCCGATTTAACACGCCAATAACCAACATAATTAATAATAAAACAGAAATGTTAGATAGCAAGCTTCCATATGCCTAACACAATGTATCCTTAACTACAAAGCAAGCTAACATTGGCTAACGGTACTGTACTGCCAACTAGCATAGCTAGTTTAGATGATGTAACTAGCTATTTATGATGTAGCGAACTCCGAGAATAATATTGTCAACCTGTCTTAACGTTACAGTACCTGTTCAATAGTCAAACGGCGGTAATACGGCAGACAAATTGAACAGCTTAATCCCTTAACGTCAGTTTACCGGGATCTCTGTCTGATTTTCAAGAAGTGAAAGTAAAAATACAGACCAGCTAAAGACGTTAGCTAGCTTGATAAAACCTTGTACCAGAAACGAACATCCGCTTTTTGTTATGCTGTTGCTCAACATGGCAGAGTCACGAGGGGGTTGACGTGTCTCTAAGTCAATACATGCCTATCAACGACATGTTTTATTTTTGTTCTGTTTTGTTACATTTATACATTGTATTTGATTTGTCAAATAAGTATCTTGACATTTTAAGTTGGAAGACGATGTCTGAGTTAAGAAACAATGGATCTCGCAAAACCACTATACTGCAGTGATAGTACATTTTCATCTCAATATAAATCCTAACAATGACATACTTTACCTTAATGTTTTATGTTAAAAGTAACAAAATATGTAAATAGCAGGACTTCTGCTAGGACATCACATACTTCCTCAAACCTTTACTCTATATGGGTATTATCATAATGACTACCATTTCAGATCATTACTTAATTTAATTGTGCAGAAATAAATAGAAATACATATATCAATCATAGTAAATAAACACGGTACACTGCCCTAAGCCATTGAAATTTGAAAATTCAGCCTAAAAAGTAGAACGTAGAACGTTTATTCTTAATTAGGTAAACGTGAGTTGTGTCTCATTTTTATCCATTTTTTTAAATGAGTTCCAGGACAGTTTGGGAAAGAGAAATTGTGGGTACAGAAAGAGTTGGATATCAGTGTAATTTAATTTGATTTTTCTTATATTTAACTGCAATGAACAATGTATTGTTAAGATTACACAGTAAAGCATCAATGCCTCCCATGGCCACTCAATTAAATGAGTGGGAAAAGCAGATGGCCGATGAAAGTGTTGTGGTTGTTCTCACCATCAGCAAGCCATGTATTGGCCATTAGGCAGATGTAGACCTGATCTCCCACCTCCAGCTCCAGATTGATCCCATTGGTGGAAGTCTCATAAGTGGTTCCTTCAGCATGACTGTACACTGTGACCTGCTTGACCCCATGCTTAAACAGCTGCAGACCCATTGGTTTGGAGGATTGGTTACAACCAGAGAAGCTGAAGTAGTAAAGTCCTCTCACTGGTGCTGTGAAAATCCATGTAGAAGAGGAAAATACATCCGACACCACTAATAGCGTCATACAAAGTAATCTAATGAGAAATCACTCCACAGTGAAATGTCACTCTTTCTGTCAAATTGATAAAAGACTGTATGGACATCAAAAATGCACCTGTGTTTGAATTGTAAGCTTTGCCAGTGTTGGTGAAGATGTTTCTGTAGGTCACTGTAGTGTCTGTATTGAAGGGTCCAGTGTTTCCATGCACTCCCAAAGATGCCGCAAAAGCCACATTTGGCCGCTCTGCAATGACACTAACAAGAATTAATAATTTCCAATTATAACTACAGTTGCCTATATATAAATAATAATCAATGGTAACACATTTCTGTTCAGAACTTTTAATTTAGCAATGAAATTAAATGGCATTCATTAGGATGTTGTTCTTAAAAAGTCTGAATTTAACAAATTCTAAAAAGCTATTCAAAAGTTCAAAGACAAGACAATAACATGTATTTACAGTATTTATTCAAGAAATCTCATTAATGTGAGAATTAGGATCTGGAAGGGAAAAGGAGAATGGAGAAAATGAAGCCAATAAATTTAGATAAATAGTTCAGAGGGGTGGAATATAAATGGTTTGAAATACAATCTGAGGGAGACAACATCCTCATAAGGAGTTAGGCTGCAGTGGTCATGGCAACAGACAGAAAGTGAACTTCCTGTTAAATATGACATGATGAGGAAGTGAGCTGTACTGGATGCAATCTGTGTACAACCAATATTTCAAGCTTCCCACTAGGAAAGAGGATGAAGGTGGGATTCATCTGAATGCTAGCGGAAGCTAGAGTGCCAGAGAAAAAAGCCCTTGAAAGGAACCAGGCTGTGCCGGGGAGCTAAAGTTTATTGTGTCAAAGCACGTAGCATGGTAGGCTTCAGGACTATGGTCTGAAAGGATTTACAATGTGGCTCACAATGCTTTGTGTGCAGAGATACCATGGAGGCAGCTTCGACACAAGAGTGTGCTGAGAATTTCCAGCAGGATAGCTGGATAACTGGGTAGTATTGGTTTTAATGAGAGACATGACGAGAGATATGGTCTGAGAGGAAAGAAGTTGGCTAGTGGTTTGTAAGGGCTGAGGGTTGATCAGGTACAGCGCTGACAAACAAATGCTTCACATTCTTTGATAGTGACCATTAAATTATATTTGTCAAAAACGATTGTGTCTGACATGATGAGATAATTAGGAATGTAGATAGAAGGTGATAACATTAACTCTTGTTTTTTAAAAGGAAACACCTAAAGAAACATTGATATCTGCTTAGAAACTGCAATGGCAGAACATAGCCTGGCAAACATGATAGTGACGATCTCAGCAAGGCAGTGAGTTCCCTGATCAAGAACAGAGTTGTAGCTGGGAGGTCCAGATCCAAAAGGCAGCAGGAGCATTCATTGATTTTAGGCTTACCTCTATTCTGTTTTCTTACTTCCTCTACTTGGCTTTCTGTGGTTTTCAGTTGGTGCCGTAGAGTTTGCAGCTGCGACTGTGCCTGTTCCAGCTCAGCTCTCTGCTCTGCCATGGAAGCAGTCATCTGTCTCAGAACCGTATGGATGTCAGGTTGACATGTTTCATGGATGTCTTTCACCACCTGGTCTTGTTGAGGCCATGCTCCAGGTGGACAGAAAAACCGCAACACCAGCACTGACGTACACGCCTCAAGTTTCTTCTTGTTTTATAATTCTTCATTAGTGTAGTTTGGTGACTGTAGCAGACCCAACTGAACCTGGCCCAAGCATAGACGATAACCCCTTTATCTCATGTCAATGGGCAGGGCGTGTTTGTCAAACACGTTGTTTCTCTGCTTCCTTGGAATCACAATCAACCAATCAGGTACAATCAACACAGTAGAGCAGACGCTACTATGAAATACAAACAGACAAGCACAATACAATGTGAAAAGGGTGTTTCCCCTTGCTTTTATATCCGGGAGACATAAGCGGCTCCTGGTCAAGGAAAACCACGAAACAATCCAGTGCATTTGTATGACATTCACTAAACAACCTCCCCGGACCTGGATACGCACCACATGTTCATGGTCTACTCACTGTGCTATTTGTTCCGCACAGATCCTGTTTCTGAGTTACAAAAGATGTACCTCAGTTATTCACACTGTGGATCATGGCCAGATGCAGACGGTTGTCCCAGTATCACAGTTGGGATCTTACCCGTCATTGGCTAACCAGCCCTCTTCACTAGCCACACTTCAGGTCCCATATCGGGGAGAATGTTATATATGCCACAAGAGTACTTCTGGAGCAGCCAGTAGCACATGGCAGTTTTATCATGTGTTACACTAAAAAGGCACACCACACACATGCTGCAGCATCTGAAGCATCCCGGAAACAAGAGCCAAAGCAGCCACCTGACCTCAAAAACTTTGGCTGGCAGCAAAAATGTTTTTGCCTCTTTAGACACACTTGCACAATACAATTTTTATCTTCCCAAGATTACCAGTGGAATTTCAAAGTCGTCCATGGTGTTGAAAATGAAAGTTTTACCCAGGAGAAAAATGATGCTGTCAATTGAGCAGTTCGAACAAGAAATGTGGAACAAACCTCCACTACAGACACACAGGAAGTATTACTGTATTAATCCTTGGTGGAAAACAAAGAAATACTTGAATAAATAAATGCCCAAAATCTGATTAAATTGTTCAAACCTCAAGTCAATCTCAACCTGTGTTGAGTTCCCTGTAAAAGGATGGCTCTGAAGTCCAGTAACTTCTGACTTATGTCAGATCATTTATGGCATATATTGTTTCAAAGTATTGATAATTGATGCTAAATACACTGTCATTATTGTAGGTATAGCCAATACTAAGCAAATGGTTGTCAGACTGCCAATTGTCTACCAGCTCAAGCATTGCTTATGTTTTTAAACTTGTTCTCTCATTTTCACTTTCTCACAGAAAAACCTATTAAACTGTTTCAAAATGAAAATATGTTTTTGTCTAGATTCTGTATTTGTAGGTCATTGCATGATTTCCCTTCCCTTTTACCCTTGACGAGGTAGTAATGCTGTCATTACTGTTTCCTTAAGTTGGTCTGACTTTGGATATGTGTCCTACATGTCATTGTTTTTCTAAAATGAATCGTTGTCCGTGGGAACCATAAATAAATACATTCCGTCAAGTGACCAAGCCTGTAGATTAAATGGTTTTAATGTTAATATATAGACAAAATTACAATAAAAACATAAAACAATCATGTAAAACAAACCTTTTAAGAACAACTCTGTGTTTCTGTACATTATTTTTGCTTAATTAACGTCACGTCTTTGATAATAGATTCAACATCATCATCATTAATATAATTTGCTCCTTAGATGTTTAGAACCTTAATATCTCTCCCCACTGCTCCTCTGTTGTTTATAACTATAAAATGTCCCCCCGCTACTCCTCTGTTGTTTATAACTATAAAACGTCCCCCCCGCTGCTACTCAAGTTGTTTATAACTATAAAATGTCCCCCCCGCTACTCCTCTGTTGTTTATAACTATAAAATGTCCCCCCCTACTCATCTGTTGTTTATTACTAGAAGATCTATCCCCGCTCTTCCTCTGTCCTGTCATTCTTTCTTCCCACTCTCTGTCTTGTTAGAAGTCATCATCATCACAGATGTCCAGGTAAACATCGAAGGCTTCCCGGTTACAGTTGCCATCAGGGGTGAACACGTATTTATGGAACGTCCCGTCAACACAGATGGCTAAAAATGGGAGGAAGGATTCAATGTATAAAGTATGTAAATAGTATTCAATATTATCATTTCCCACTGTACAATGAATTCCCCAGCTAAGACAATACATACAAATAAACATTGCTGTGTGTACTGACCAATGACAGAGTTAACATTTTTGGAGGTGTTCTTCCCAAATGCACAGATACAGGCGCACTCCGCCGGGACAGTAAAACTGGCCAATGACCACTGGCTGTCCACATACTGACCAATCACTGGACCCACCTTTCCAACGCGAGCCAATCTGGAGAAAAGGAAAACAAAACAAAGCATGAAGAGTAAATCTCAAATAAATAAATGCAGTGGGGCAAAAAACTATTTAGTCAGCCACCAATTGTGCAAGTTCTCCCACTGAAAAAGATGAGAGAGGCTTGTAATTTTCATCATATGTACACTTCAACTATGACAGACAAAATGAAAAAAAAAAGAAATCCCGAAAATCACATTGTAGGATTTGTAATGAATTTTATTGCAAATTATGGTGGAAAATATGTATTTGGTCAATAACAAAAGTTTATCTCAATACTTTGTTGTATACCCTTTGTTTGCAATGACAAAAGTCAAACATTTTCTGTAAGTCTTCACAAGGTTGTTACACACTGTTGCTGGTATTTTGGCCCATTCCTCCATGCAGATCTCCTCTAGAGCAGTGATGTTTTGGGGCTGTTGCTGGGCAACACGGACTTTCAACTCCCTAAAAAAATATTTTCTATTGGGTTGAGATCTGGAGACTCGCTAGGCCACTCCAGGACCCTGAAATGCTTCTTAAGAAGCCACTCCTTCGTTGCCTGGACGGTGTGTTTGGGATCATTGTCATGCTGAAAGACCCAGCCACGTTTCATCTTCAATGCCCTAGCTGACGGAAGGAGGTTTTCACTCAAAATCTCACGATACATGGCCCCATTCATTCTGTCCTTTACACGGATCAGTTGTCCTGGTCCCTTTGCAGAAAAACAGCCCCAAAGCATGATGTTTCCACCCCCATGCTTCACAGTAGGTATGGTGTTCTTTGGATGCAACTCTGCATTCTTTGTCCTCCAAACACAACAAGTTGAGTTTTTACCAAAAAGTTTTTATTTTGGTTTCATCTGACCATATGACATTGTCCCAATCTTTTTCTGGATAATCCAAATGCTCTCTAGGGAACTTCAGACGGGCCTGGACATGTACTGGCTTCAGCAGGGGGACCCGTCTGGCACTGCAGGATTTGAGTCCCTGGCGGCGTAGTGTGTTACTGTTGGTAGGCTTTGTTAATTTGGTCCCAGCTCTCTGCAGGTCATTCACTAGATCCCCCCGTGTGGTTCTGGGATTTTTGCTCACCGTTCTTGCGATCAATTTGACCCCATGGGGTGAAATCTTGCATGGAGCCCCAGATCGAGGGAGATTATCAGTGGTATTTCATGTCTTCCATTTCCTAATAATTGGTCCCACAGTTGATTTCTTCACACCAAGCTGCTTACCTATTGCAGATTCAGTCTTCCCAGCCTGGTGCAGGTCTACAATTTTGTTTCTGGTGTCCTTTGACAGCTCTTTGGTCTTGGCCATAGTGGAGTTTGGAGTGTGACGGTTTGAGGTTGTGGACAGGTGTCTTTTATACTGATAACAAGTTCAAACAGGTGCCATTAATACAGGTAACGAGTGGAGGACAGAGGAGCCTCTTAAAGGAGAAGTTACAGGTCTGTGAGAGCCAGAAATCTTGCTTGTTTGTAGGTGACCAAATACTTATTTTCCACCATAATTTGCAAATAAATTGATTACAAATCCTACAATGTGATTTTCTGGAATTTCTTTTCTCATCTAGTCTGTCATAAGTGTACCTGTGATGAAAACTACAGGCCTCTCTCATCTTTTTCAGTGGGAGAACTTGCACAATTGGTGGCTGAATAAATACTTTTTTGCCCCACTGTAATACAACAATAAACCTTGCTCGCCCACTCACTTGCTCACTCACACACACACACACACACACTCTTACGCGGAGCGTCTGTTAAGTTTAGTGTCCTTGAGAGCGAAGATGTGAACTGTGCCTTTGTCACTGGAGGCACACAGGAACGAAGAGTCGTGACTGAAGTTGATGCTGGAAGTGAGACAGGGAAGAAGGGAGAGAGCAGCGGAGGGAGAGAGGTAGAGGAAGGAAGAAAGGAAGAGGATATTCAGAATCCCCTCCATCTCCACATTTTCCACCCGCTCCTCACCCTCCCTCCAGTACCAGTAGAGTGTAGCAGGGTCTGTTCCTCTGCGTAGCTCCACCAGTTTGTCTCTGGTGGTGGTGTCAAACAGTCTGATCAGCGTGCCCTTGCGGGAGGCCGAGGCTGCCACACTGCCAGGCTGGTTCAGCGCCAGGCAGGCAATCTCACTCTGGTGGGCATTGATGGTGAAGGGGGCAGATGATGTGCCAGGCTTGGTGTTGGCGAGATCCTATAGGCGGAGAGTGGGATGAGAAACACATTGAGGAACATTGGATGGGATCTGGTGGGTCATAAGATTAGCAACATACCGAAACTCCTATCAGGACACTTCAAAGACCTGTCCTGTGTGCAGTTATGAGCTTTTATAATGTATTTTATAATGGAGGACAGGGAGCCTTTCAACATTAGTGCTGCTTACAATACAACATAGTATAGAACAATGGACTAAAGTATTCAGTAATATGGATTAATTACCACAAGTTGGAGACTTCCACACTTATATCCTGGGAAGACCAACAGCTGTTTCTCCAGGCTAGGGCACAAGTCACACAATCCTAACAAAGAGAAAGGGGGGGAGGGTGGGGAACGGTGAGGCAGAGAGAGAAAACCAGGATCAGAAAAAGAGGTATATAAACAGATGTACAAAAACTCTCAGATATCCAGTATATCTGTGGGGTTGTGTGTGGGTGTGAACCTTTAGGGTTGTCCCTGGTGTCAAACTCAAACAGTTTAGAAGGGTTTTCAGGAAAACTGTATACATAGATCCTGTTCTTTAACACAATGATGATCCTGAGAACAAGAGAAACAGAAAGACAGAAAGCAGAAAGGGAGCAGAGGTTAGTAGAACATCTACAAGTCAGTAGTTCCCAGCATCAGTCCTTAAATACCCCTAAGAGCACACTGTCCTTAAATACCCCTAAGAGCACACTGTCCTTAAATACCCCTAAGAGCACACTGTCGTAGCGCTGAACAAAAACCCCATGCAAAGAGTACAACAACAATAATAATAACAGGCGTAATAACAGTAACAACATAAAAAGCTGTGAACTAGAAGCTCAATGGGGACCCGACTCTGGTTCTTGAGAATGTTACAGAGCAGTCAGATGCATGTTCATGAGGATGTTACAGAGCAGTCAGATGCATGTTCATGAGAATGTTACAGAGCAGTCAGATGCATGTTCATGAGGATGTT
>JACXGK010000979.1:49518-82190 GCA_016801125.1 Novumbra hubbsi
TACAGAGCAGTCAGATGCATGTTCATGAGGATGTTACAGAGCAGTCAGATGCATGTTCATGAGGATGTTACAGAGCAGTCAGATGCATGTTCATGAGGATGTTACAGAGCAGTCAGATGCATGTTCATGAGGATGTTACAGAGCAGTCAGATGCATGTTCATGAGGATGTTACAGAGCAGTCAGATGCATGTTCATGAGAATGTTACAGAGCAGTCAGATGCATGTTCATGAGGATGTTACAGAGCAGTCAGATGCATGTTCATGAGGATGTTACAGAGCAGTCAAATGCTTGTTCATGAGGATGTTACAGAGCAGTCAGAAGCTTACTTGTCGTGTCTCATACGCACAGCCAGAACAGGTTTGGTAAACGTAAACTCCAGCACCAGTTTGTCCTTGGGGTCCCTCCCCTCCCGAGCATCATCCCATATCAACACTGGGAATAATATGAAATAAAACAATACATAATGAGGATCATTAAACGTTCCATCCATTTATCTGAGTTCTATACACGATCAGTTCAGTTCATAAACATTGAACCGGAGTCTCAGCAATGAGATTTTCACATGAGCAGTAACATAAACACTAAGATGAGTGTGATAAGTGTGATACAAGACCATTCTCTCTTAAAGTCTTACATCGTCTCTTTACACGTGCAAAAATGCACTTCATGCTGGTACAAAAAAAAAATGAAATACATTTATCTTAGCACTTCTAAAGTCACCTATTTGGACAATTAACTGCATACTGTGCTAGCTGACTACTATAAAACTCTAAATGGTTATTTCAAAACGAAGGTGGTTCCCAGGGTTGGAGTCAAATGATTTGAAATTCCAAAACAATCCACACCGATTCCAGCTTTTATTTACAGACATCTAAAATTGAAAGACCTGGAATTAAGAACTGGGATTGAAATGGCACTGACCCCAAACGTGGTGGTCGCTTGCACTGTCCCTCACACTCGCTCACTCACCAGAGATCTCAGAGAACTTTGGGTTGACTCCTCCTCCTACTACAGCCAGCAGGTTGGAACGATGCAGCATGGAGCACTGGGCCACACTGCCCACTTGCTCATGGTCTGAAACACACAAACAGTGTGTACTCCACAAACACAGTGTGTACTCCACAAACACAGTGTGTACTCCACAAACACAGTGTGTACTCCACAAACACAGTGTGTACTCCACAAACACAGTGTGTACTCCACAAACACAGTGTGTACTCCACAAACACAGTGTGTACTCCACAAACACAGTGTGTACTCCACAAACAGTGTGTACTCCACAAACACAGAGACTCATGTACACATAGATCACAAGTTCGGATTCCACTCACCAAGGTGTCCCTTCTCCATAAGAGGCTCCACATTATATATCCTGACGCCTGTCTCCATGGCGCAACAGAAACAACCTGAAAAATACACACATCGATACAGAAAGGAACACTGATGAAAATGACACTGAAACATATCTCTCTTAAAGATGTATGTCTGGTTTCAAAATATGGTTTATTCTTACTCTGGTCCTGGTTAAACTGTAGGCTATTGACTCCCCTCGGTTGGGCCATGGTGAAGGACTGATGTTTGTCTGGCTAGTTATTTACAGATGAGAGGAAAACAGGCTTGTGTCTGTCTGCCTCATCGGCAGGTTGAGTAATCCTGATTAAGACAGAAGGAGAAACATAAATGATAACGTTTTACAAGGAACACCACAGGAATGTTTAATCATAAAATACTGTATGTACTGTGCATTAGATTGTATACAGACACAGACAGTGTCACTGAAGACAAGCTAAATACAAACTAGCACATTTTATAGTTCAACGATCTCTATCGTGGCAAACGTAAACTAATCCGTTACAGATTCATTTTTGGCAGCTGTATGCGAACGCCGATGAATTATGTTTAACGGCTTACCATGAGGCGTCAAAAAAACCAGTTGGGCAAACGACTTAACGGCGATAACAGCTAAAATTGGCCAACGAAGGAGCTACACTATGACGAAATATTTTGTTGTTGTTTTTACTGCAAATAGTGACGTGGAGCACGTGTTTCCGGTTTCTGACTTCTTCGATTCTTAAAGGAAACAAGTAATCATGCTGCCATCTAGCGTGACATGAGTATCACCCCACCACCACACGCACACATATACTCATTTATAATTCTGTCGGCCAGTCTCGATCTTGTATAGAGAGTTTAGACAGTTTAAACCCTGTATATTTCCGCATATAGGAAAAGCAGTAACTGTAAGTCACTCTTGAGTAGGGTTTCTGCTACATTACTAAAATGTTGGTGTAATTATAGATTTGCTTCAGGGCTACACTACAGAAAGCAAAGTGTGTGGCTTTTGCAGTTCCTGCTGTTCCTGATCTGTACCCAACCCAGTAGCAAGGAACCGTCTCATAATTAACTTTTGGGACAGTGTTGGATTACTTCTTCTGTCTCAACACTCCAAACGTTGAAATTAAATCAATCAGTTACTATGTTAACGATTAGGTTCTTAGCCTTCGATATTGAAAGTATAAGTGTACATATTAGTATCACCTCATGAAAATGTCCAGATGAAGCACTTCTATTTAGTATTTCTAGGTGTGCTCAGGATGAGACAGCAGATGGTGCCAGCCTCTTGACTTCCAAAGTTTCCAATGATCATGCAAGTTTTACAGATTCAAACCAGCAGGTTAATCATTGGCCCCACTCCTACATTGCTGGCCTATCTGCTGCCAGTGTCTGGAGAAGTAATGTTCTGAGAAAAGATTTGCAGCCATTCCATTTTTTAATATTACATACTGCTGGCTTCTCCACTTTACTGTACCCCCCTCATGTTATGGAATAATTCAGTCTAGACAGGTTTCCGATTGTGTATAATCACTTTTAAGTTATAAATGTGATTTAATATAGAGGAAAGGGGACAACCTAAATTAATGTATGTGAGCTCAAGCCTGCAAGTGATTAGGATACACTGAGTTTTCCTGCATTATGGCCACCTACCAGCCTAACAGCCTCAGGAGGATGAAATCAAACGAGTTGCTACTTATACGGATCGATATAAATGACGAACTTTGTGCAAAAATGCTAAATAGGTCAGTTTTAATCTGTATAACTGATCAATGCATCATCACACCACATAATTAAATTATTATCAGCCAAAACAGTTGGATCAATATAGTATTTGATTTCAGAGCGTTGCATTTTTATGGAACTGATCAGCTTCCTTATGAAAATGGAATGAGAAGGTAGCAGAGTCAGCTGGACTGTACTCAGGAGACTCTAGCATCTTGGTAGAGGATCTCATTTTTCCAAATAGGAGAACCACAAAAGTAGGTTGTTGTCTGTTTTTCAAATTAATAATGAATCCTTTTTAACATCTTTCCTTCCACAAGTCAGCCTTTAAAATAAAAATAACAGTTTGATATCAGATATATCACAGTATAGTTATTGGCAGATCCCTCCCGATTATATGGTTGGATCCACGATGAAATGACAAATTAGGACATCAGGGGGGGGGGGGTCAGCCAATGTCCAAGTAGGTCATACGAAGGGAGGAGCCAATGAAAAATATACAAAAATGGACACTGTGGAAATGCAAATTTGATATATGACAGGGCTAGGACAGAGGGCTAGGACAGAGGGCCAGAGGGCTAGGACAGAGGGCTAGAACAGAGGGCCAGAGGGCTAGGACCGAGGGCCAGAGGGCTAGGACCAAGAGACAGAGGGCTAGGACAGAGGGACAGAGGGCTAGGACAGAGGGCTAGGACAGAGGGCTAGGACAGAGGGCCAGAGGGCTAGGACAGAGGGCTAGGACCGAGAGACAGAGGGCTAGGACCGAGGGCCAGAGGGCTAGGACCGAGAGACAGAGGGCTAGGACCGAGAGACAGAGGGCTAGGACCGAGGGCCAGAGGGCTGGGACCGAGAGACAGAGGGCTAGGACCGAGAGACAGAGGGCTAGGACCGAGGGACAGAGGGCTAGGACCGAGAGACAGAGGGCAAGGACCGAGGGCCAGAGGGCTAGGATCGAGAGACAGAGGGCTAGGACCGAGGGACAGAGGGCTAGGTGAATTTATTTGTTGAATTTTCTTTGCCCCGCAAAGAAAAAGCCTAAAAGCTCTGGAAAGTTAAAGTTACATAAAGGTAAAAGTTTTTAATTTTACAGAACTTGAATTTTACAGAATTTACTTTACTTACTTTACCATGAAAACACCTTCATTTTTTTCACATTCTATCCTCTAACCATCTCTATAATGTTGTCATAGTTATAATATTTGTACTGTAGAGAGTGCTGTTGTCTCAGGTGGTGATTCGCGCTGCTGTGCAGCTAGAAAGACTGAGAGATCCCAACAGATCATTAAGTCTTAGATATAATAGATATCAGCAAAAGACATTAATTGCAAATAGAAGAGCAAAATGAAAAATAACAAAGACAGGATCATGCATTGAAAAAACAACACTGCTAGAAAGACTTTTCCAAAATGTTTTAGACTGGCTGTCCTTCTTGCTTCAGCTAAGACTGCCACAGTCAGCACATCTAAAAAGAAAGGCCTTCTCTCTCTGCATAACCACTACATATCCCTCATAATACATCGGTCATGCTCTCTACCCACAAAGAAACACAGTCTCAATCTGTCTTCGCAACACGTACATAATAAAATGTATTTCCTTCAAGCCTGGCCCCTGATCTCTCTCCCCCTCCTCCCCTTTTGGAAGGGTTGCAGGGGTGTGTGTGCTCCTGAATAGCTTGGGGCTCATTAGCATAATTATATTTCCTCTCTCATCTTGCATTAAACTGCTTTGTCTAATATGATACTTAACAAACTTACAGAATGATATAGCAAAGATAGAACTTGTTCTATGGAACTTGTACGTGGCAAACAGCTGGGGTACACTAATCATCTTGATCATCTTGATCATGTTCCTTATTAGGTAAAAAAAATTAAAAAAGCAAAAAAGATGAAAAGATTCTAAGAAATCATTAAATATAAAATCACTGTGGATTTAAGAAAAAACTTCAAAACTCCAAATAATGAATGTGCACCTATAGTGCCGCCATGAAGGCCTACTTATAATATGTCTCTGTATAACGGAGATGTACAATAAGCACACTCCACAGCTTTGGCCCCTTGTGTACATCTCTAATGTTTGGAACAATGTCAAGGGTGACAGTTACGTGGGTTACTAAGCATGGCTGGGGTTAGTGGGGTTAGGGTTAGGGTTTGGCTTAGGGTTTGGGTTAGGGTTACACATATTCCTCAGCGAAACGTCACAAACCATCAATGAAAAGAAACGCAACAGTTTTCAATGTATGTTTCACAATTTGCAATGACCATTGGTCCAACTCCTATAAAACGTTTTGTATGGCCTTCATTGAGCCGCAGTGGGGATGATCTGAAGGTTCTAAAGTTTTATACCCGAATATCTAGTCCTGATTTATAGGTAGTTACGTGTTAGACCTCTCCCATATGAAAATGTATTGGTCTTTGGTGGTTGTTTGGAAAATATAACGTTGTTTAAGGATTTACTGTATGTGTTTTTAAAGCAATTTCAATTTAATTTGCAAAATAATGAAACCAAGGAAATCTACGCCGCTGAAACCCTATATGCTAAATATACAGTATTTGAATTATACAGTGTCCACAAGTACTTGGTCGTTGTTCAGTATGTATATGTATGTGCATATAGATCAGGGTTGTAGCGGATAGCTCATTTACAGTAAATAGCAGAAGCGAGGTTTGTGAGACATGTGAAGCATATGTGTGTGGGTCATCAGTATACATGTGTTTCATGCTTTGTATGAATACATGAGTTTGGTGTATGTGTGTTTGTGTGTGTGTACAGTGTAGGATGTGGATATTGTATTCTGTACTGAAGGCGTATTGCAAAATGCACTATTTATTTTAATGCTTTTTTCAGGTTATTTATGACATTACTTTATCAAACACATTTTGTTTGGGGGGCCTACTTTTTTCCCACTGCCAGTTGGAAATTATGGGTTCTTTCTGAATATATTGTCACACTGCAAAAATAGTTTGAAGCTGTCTAGATACAGGGAGTGGGTCAACTTACACACTGGTTCATTTAAGCAGGTAAGATGGCTATTTAGCTATGAATCTTCGAGATGACCAATTAAACAGTGAAATGTTATGTATTCTGAATTAGCAGGGCAGTAGCTAGCTGGTGTAGGGTAACTTAGCTTGCTGCTGTTGGTTAGCTGGGAGTAGCTTGCTATCTTATGATAATCAACTGAAACACTTGCTTTGCAAATTTTGCAACTGCAACTATTTCAGACTGCAGACAATATTATGGTTGTTGTTGAGTTCACACAGCATGGCCCATCATGGTTTTGCTCTGCCCGTCCGACCAAGAACATGCTGGCGACATTACACCTTGTAATGCAAATTGTTTGGGCAATCTTTTTCATGGCATCAGCTTATTACATTGTTTTGCAAATAACAATCCTGCATTTCCTATGCTGGTATAGGATTGGGGGCATTCCTACTCACCAGCCTCTGACAAGCCTTGGGATAGAGGGTAGTTCTGTTGCCATGGTGAGCAGTAAAGCACCTGTTGTGTGGCTGTAGAACGTTTTGAGGATTTCAGGTGTATTCATTTTCAAATCACCTGGAGCTGAAACGCACAGTGGGTTACTTTCTTTGTTTCCTAGGCCTGAGGGGCACATGCCAATTCTCTTCAGCCTCATGAGTGGAATGAGACACTGCCATGCTTTGTTTTCCGCAAATGTCTGAGTTTGTGTGGACGGTGTTAGTTGCTCGGTGATGAGGACACCAAGGACCTTGAAGCTCTCAATCACTGTCACTTTAACCCATTGTATGTGTATTGGGGCGTTCTCACCCCTTCGCACTCATTTACAAATACATACTCATAGTCTTTAGGCATCTAGTGATTAGCCATTCGGCCCTCAGGACGTGGACTGATAAGTGCTCTGGGACTAACGCTAGTTACATTATAACAGCCAACTAATGATTCTGCCTCTATATATTTTTTCTACTATTGTCGCCCGCTACTTTTCCACAGTTTTCCTCTGTTTGTTTATCTCTGTCTTTCTCTCTGTCTTGCTTTTGCTTCTCTCTTTCGCTGTTCCTGTATTCCTTCCCTGTTCCTCCCTTTCCAGGCTCGATCGGTCTGTTTTTCTTCAACAACATAACAAAAGGAGTCTGTGTCACAAGGTGTTTTTCCTTGAATGAGGTGTTCATTTGTTTTTGTTAATGCTCCAAGTGATGTGCCTGGTTTTCTGAGAAGTTGCACAATGTGTTTTGTTTTCCAGAATGTCTCCTCTGCTTTGTGGGTGTCTGTAGGTAATTCTAATGAACAGAAACAATGTATCCATGACGATCCTACTAATTATAAGTGTCTGTTGTAATTATGATTCATTAGAATAAGAAATGTTATTCCGATGCCAGGTTGTCACAGGGGGCTATTATCATATGTATTCCAAATGGCATCATATTCCCTACATAGTGCACCTCTTATGTTTATACCACCGCCCTAAAGGTCCTGGTCGAAAAGTAGTTCAACAGGAAGAGGGTGCCATTTGAGATGTAGCCATACACTTACCATTTGTTTCAAAGGAAAACAGACTAAGGTTGACAGACTGAACAATCAGTGTTTCTCTCCCCTAAGTACAGTGCTCACACTAATCACAGACAATTACAATTCAAAAAATCGGATTAAAAAGGAATCTAATGGAATCTAAATAGGCATGTTGAGGTCTTGGATGAAAGGGAGATTGTCCCTGATGATCAGCTTAGCTAAGTTTTTACCACCTTCTGAAATGGCCTGCTGTTGAGGGTGGTTCTGTTGCCATACTAAGCAGTATAGCAGCCAAAAGGGCTTTCAGTAGTGCAGCTGCAGAATTGTCAAAGCACCTGAGGTGTTTTACTTTCTAAATCACTTGGTGCTGAAACACACAGTGTGTGACTTTCTCTGTTTCCTAGATCTGAGGGCACATGGCAAATGTTATCAGCCTCCTGCTGTGTATGAGGCATTGACTTTCTTTCTTTCACAAATATCTGAGTGTTTGTGGACCGTGTGTGTTTACTACTGTAGGGTTGAGGACACCAAGGGACTTGAAGCTTTCAACCACTGTCACTTTAACCTCATTGAGTTTTGTGGGGGTGTTCTCGCCCCCATCTTTTCATGTAGTCCACAATCAGCTCCATTGTCTGACTGATGTCGAGCCCGCAAAGCTGCCCAGCCATGTTCCTGCAGTTCATTTCCCCAACCAACGCTGGGGATGAGCCTGATATAGATTTTCATCCAACAAATTATTCAAATCAGATCTGCCCAATTAGGGTTGGAGAAAAGCTACAGTACTGTAGCTGTCCAGAAAACCTGGGTTCCGCAGCTTTGGCTTGAGTGAGAGAGATTTTCGTCCTGGCACCATAAACCACAATGCCATGTCCCTGACTTCCTCTCCGTATGCGACCTTATCGTTATCGCTGACCAGACCTCCCACTGTCATGCTGTTAGCCAACTTGATGATGTGAGAGTTGGCACGGTCACACCGACGTGGGTGAAGAAGAACAACAGGGGGGGACTAAGCACACAACCTGTAATTCACGCTGTGTTGCATACACAACACCGCCCTTCTCTTAACACACTCATTCACAAATACATACTCATAACCGTTACGCTGTGTTGCATACACAACACTCTCATTCACAATTACATACTCATAACTGTTACACTGTGTTGCATACACAACACTCTCATTCACAAATACATACTTATAACCGTTATGCCAAAGTTGCATACACAACCCCCACTCTTCACTCAACACACTAATTCACAAATACATACTCATAACTGTTACGCTGTGTTGCATACACAACACCCCCCCCCTTCTCTCAACACACTCATTCACAAATACATACTCATAACTGTTACGCTGTGTTGCATACACAACACCCCCCTTCTCTCAACACACTCATTCACAAATACATACTCATAACCGTTACGCTGTGTTGCATACACAACCCCCCCTTCACTCAACACACTAATTCACAAATACATACTCATAACCGTTACGCCGTGTTGCATACACAACCCCCCCCTTCACTCAACACACTAATTCACAAATACATACTCATAACCGTTACGCCATGTTGCATACACAACACTCTCATTCACAAATATATACTCATAACCGTTACGCTGTGTTGCATGCACAACCCCCCCTTCACTCAACACACTAATTCACAAATACATACTCATAACCGTTACGCCATGTTGCATACACAACATTCTCATTCACAAATACATACTCATAACCGTTACGCCGTGTTGCATACACAACCCCCCCCTTCACTCAACACACTAATTCACAAATACATACTCATAACCGTTACGCCGTGTTGCATACACAACCCCCCCTTCACTCAACACCCTAATTCACAAGAACATACTCATAACCGTTACGCCATGTTGAATACACAACACTCTCATTCACAAATACATACTCATATCCGTTACGCCGTGTTGCATACACAACCCCCCCTTCACTCAACACACTAATTCACAAGAACATACTCATAACCGTTACGCCATGTTGAATACACAACACTCTCATTCACAAATACATACTCATAACCGTTACGCCGTGTTGCATACACAACCATTACCGTAGTCTGTAGCCATTTAGTGATTAGCGAGTCAGCCCTCGGCTGCGGATTGATAGGTGCTCTGACGGTAGTGACACACACACACTGCCTACAGTACTAATGATTCTGCCTCTTTCTTTCTCCCTCATTCTCTTGACCTCTCATGTCCCACGGTTTTCCTCTCTCTTTCTCTCTGTCTTTCTTTCTCCGTTTTGCTTTTGCTCACTCTGTTCCATATTCTCTCTCTGATCCCCTCTCTGCATCTTCCCTCTTCATCACTCTTCGTCTTCAAACTACACAGCATAACCAAAGGGAGTTAGTGTCACAAGATGTATTTCCCAGAAAGAGGTGTTCATTTGTTTTTGTTAATGCTCATTTAGTGGTCCAAAGTGATGTGCCTGGTTTTCTGAGAAGTTGCACAATGTGTTTTGTTTTCCAGAATGTCTCCTCTGCTTTGTGGGTGTCTGTAGGTAATTCTAATGAACCGAAACAATGTATCCATGACGATCCTACTAATTATAAGTGTCTGTTGTAATTATGATTCATTAGAATAAGAAATGTTATTCCGATGCCAGGTTGTCACAGGGGGCTATTATCATATGTATTCCCAATGGCATCATATTCCCTACATAGTGTACCTCTTTGTTTATACCACTGCCCTATAGGTCCTGGTCAAAAAGTGGTGCAACTGGTTAATGGGAAATGAGACTTGGCAGAGGTTGACAGACTCAACAATCAGGTTTCCCACAGTCCTCACACTAATCACAGTGAATTAAATGGAATCTTAACAGGCCTCCCATCCTCTCTTGTGTTCCTTAAAAAATTAAAACCAGGTATGGACAGAAATGTGTGACTGTGATACTGTTTGACTGAGTGAAAAAAGCTGAACGATGGGGCTGGAGCTATCTAACCATTCAGTAACTCGCGGACAGCTATGATACAAGACCAGAGCGTCATAGACAAAGCAATGGATTCATGGACTGCCCATCTGTGACAGTAATGTAGTTAACTTTGCAGAAAAGTAGTGATGGGCCAGTAAACTAAAGGTCACTGGTTGCAATCTCGAGCTGACAAGGTAGGAATCGTGTCATTTTTTCCCCGGACCAATACTTTCTTCATAAAATAACAAAATGTTTTACGTTTGACCTGTAGCGGTTTTCACTGCACTACACCTGCAAGCGCTTTCATGCCGGGTCTTGGCACGGATCTGCCAATTTGATGGGATTTTGATTCACAAGGCCTCAATTCTGGTTTGACTTTGTACACTTTTCCCGGTTTTCTCTGAGAATGAAGACTATTACATTGAATTGCTTTATATTTGGTAACATGAAATAATATCATTCAATTGTCTTTTTAAGAAAGCCTGGTTACCATGTCAACCAGCAGCCTGTGTTAAGAAGGATCCTACAACCTTCTAGCCGAACTGCTACTGTGAAAAAAGTTTACAATGTAACTTAAACAACCAAGTGTGATCACTGGATGTTTGAGAGCAGCCTGAGAAAGTTGAATTGTGTGCGTGTGCGAAAAAGCCATCCATCAATGCCACAACAAGTAATTAGCAACATTTTCCATTCCTTCTTTCTTTCAAAACTCACAATAATTGTACACCTCCGAATAGAAAATGCATTGATTTATAAAATCAATTTCTAGATTTAAAAAATCTGTCTGGGTTTCCTTTTTGACCTTGTTTTTGTATTCCCCTGATAGCACTCTGGATGCATGCCATTTCCCATATTGTCACCCACCTTTCTATTAACACACCTGCCTGGCAATTCTCTCATCAGCACCACACTATATCAACCTCTCACTCCCCTTTTGTTTGGCCAGTTCAACGTCAACAGTTAGTCGCGTTTTGGTTCCCGCTAGTGAGGTACGCGTTTTCAAATCGTTTTCTGCAGTTTTGTTTGTTTCACCCATTGTTTTTCTCGTCCGCTTTTCCCGAGTGTTTTTTCCTCCCCGTCTTGCCCTGCCTTACCTCCATTTTTATCCTCTGCGCTCCTCATCTCGCACTTGGGTCTCCCCCCCCCCCCTGTCCCCTACCTACCAGCCAGATCCTGACAGAATCAATATTAAATCGATCAAAACAAAATCCAAATGAATCAAAAAAATATTTTACCAAGCCCAATATTTACTATTTTATTATTCCCAGCACAAAGTTCCCCTGGGTGATGATCATTCCATTCAATTAGCATTTCAAAATGCCTGTTTGATAAAACCCTGCCCCTGTCAGGTGAATGGGGTATTATGGCAGTACACAGGGAACAGACACAGAGGATACGATAACCCCTGATGGGTGTTTTATGAACAGAAACATATGCACATCAGAAATTGAGATTTGGATGAAGAAGTAGGTGAACTATTACTTTACCGAGACAGCTAGAGACCGTGTGAGAAAGAAAGAAAGAGAGAGCAAAAAGGAAATGGTGACTGGGAGACCATGCTGGACAGATCAATACGGTGGAACAGATACCCACCGAGCTTAATGAGACGAAAACTGAATACTGTGTGAACAAGCATGACCAACTATGTTACTGGCCGCGAGGCTAAGGCTCAAACATGCATGCAAAGAAGCGAATCGATTAACACATGCTCATGCTCACACACACACACGCACAGACCACCGACTAAAGAGGGAGAGAAGCCAAGGTTCTATTTCATGCTCCACAGCGGATTAATCAATAGGGTCAGTAGAAAGGTGTGTAGGACATCAAGCAAGTGTCAGCGTTGTTCAGCGAACCACAGATGCCTGGAAAGCAGGGTTGGGTTTGGCATCGGAAGGCAGCTCTCTGTGCCTACTGCAAAATATGACATTGCGTCTTTAATGTTACAGTGCTGATTTGTTTCCAACGGCCCAGGAACCTCTTCGAAAGTCGTCAGCAACTTATCACCGTAGGTCTTCCGGCAAAACCATGAACCCTAGCACATCAAAATCCTACTAAACTAAATCAACATTTTCCTATAGCCAATCTCCACTTTAAACCAATTCGTATAATGTTGTTTGAGTGGGACTGGGCAGTCCATAAATGCACATCCTAGATCCTTCACGATGTGTATTCCATATGAGGTTACTGAGAAAGGCTGAGTGTTATCTTGATAAAGTTAGGTAATGAAACCCAAACTGTTCCTCTTTTTCAGATGACACTTTTTTCCCTTTTCTTACTTACCTGTATTGCTTTACCACCGACTCACAAGCATTTGGCTGCCTGTGTTTCATCCCATATAATACTCTAGGGGAAATCCTATGCATGCGGACACACACACACACAGAAACACACACACATATGCCCTCAAGCGACAACTGACCAGCACTCACAGTCACCCAGCAGACAACCTTTCACACTCGGGCTCAACAGTTGTGTTGTAACATGACGATAGCCCTTCAACCAGCTCAGGCCACATCCACATTTGCCGAGACGTATCAAACCAGACTTAAACACTAGATTGTTTGTTGAGTAAACTTGCAGATATAGAGATCAGGTCAAAGGTCACATCGTGTTTTTACAAGTGTGAAGACCATAGTGTCAGAACTGTGTCATGTTTCTGTGCAGTGGACCACATATGTGCACTCATATCGTTCCACTGTTCCATTATTGACGCCCACAATCCTACATGGTGAGTTTCGAACGTGCCGGTGTAAATTCAAATGCTATGGATTTTATGACGTTAACTAATGTAGGTAAACCTAGGAAATGTCGTGCTTTACTCTCTTTTTTGTAATAAAAACCAACCCAAAGGCTTGGTTTTATCCATAGCCATGACGCATTGGAGTCAAGTAGCAGACATATGACGTGCCCTCTTCCAAAAAAACACTTGTTTTCATCGATAAAAAGTTCCAATTACTCAACGTGTTCATTGTTCTATCAAATGTTAACTAATCGGGAAAAAGTGCTGCTTAAGAATATGTAAGCCTTTTAACAGAAGTAGTTGCCGTTTAACTGAAATTGTTCAACATTATATTTTTTATATGTATTCCAAATATGTGTTTTGTGTGTCAACATCAACCAGCACAGTCAAATAGGAAATGATCCAGCTCACAGTACAGCCCATTGTCTGGCAATTGTCTATATTGACAGATGACCAATCCACCAATACCTCTGCTTTCATCCTGTCTCCATTGACTACAGCTGTCAGCTCTGTTCTTATTGACCCTGACTTCAAGCTGCTCTCTTTTTTGCTCTCTTTTACACCCCCCTCTCTATCTTCTGTTCCTCCTATCTCTCTTTTACTCCCCCCTCCCTATCTTCTGTTCCTTTTGTCTCTCTTTTACTCCCCCCTCCCTATCTTCTGTTCCTCCTGTCTCTCTTTTACACCCCCCTCCCTATCTTCTGTTCCTCCTGTATCTCTTTGACTCCCCCCCTCCCTATCTTCTGTTCCTCCTATCTTTCTTACTCTCCCTCCTCCCAACTCATTCTCTCCTTCTCATTTAATCAGTAGGAAAAATATTTACAAATCAGTACTCAGTACCTTTGTTGCTGAATAGGTAATGCATTGTGTTTGGAAGGTCAGTGTGCTGGGTTTGATACAGGCAATCAGGCAATAACATAATTTTGCCCTGTTCACTGAGTGTGCGGAAAGAAATGTGGTGACTAGAAATCCAGTCTGATAGCCTCCACCTAGCCTGTGATGTCTTGATATGGTGTCAGGTTTCTGATGTTGAGGACAATGTAGAGTTGAACCCAGCATGATCAAATTATTTGCACTTTCTTCGTGAACAGAAATGCAGCGGCCACATTTAACGAGTCTCCTTGCTTTCCTCTGAGTGAGAGCTTATGTTTTACTATTGTAATGAGGTCCTTTGGTCTTCACTGTGTAGTGATCTGCACAATGCAGTAGAACGGACACACTTCCTTGTTCATAGACAGTGCCTGAATTGTAGGATATCTGTAGTTGGCTTATAATGGTGTCAGACACACATTTAACTTGTTTCCAGTGCGGCCGTCTTCAGGGTGAGCAGGCTTTCTTTACGGCTCAGCAGAAACACATCTTCATTTGCCAATTGACTGTTAATTAGTGTCATATGCTAGGACCGTGCTGGGCTGGTGTAAACATCTACAGTTCACCATGCTCTCCGTGACCAGGAAGATTAAGAGCCAGAACAAAATATCATATTAACATTTAATGTCTATAGTTCAATACATAACCTGTCAGAATAGAGGCATTTTTATTGGTGCCATATGATTGATTATTCATTCCTGATTCGTTAAGACACTTTGGTTTTGTTATGGTGATGATGTGAGCAAAGTCATGGGCACCAAAGCACCCACAGACCAACATAAAGGCCACACACACAGACACCCGGCACCCACAGACAAACACAAAGGCCACACTCACAAACACACGGCACGGCCTTAGATTAACACCTCCCCTGCTTCTCATCCCTCTCTAATCTTTTTCATCTCCTCCAAATTAAATTGATGTCCCAGGAACCACAAATCAATATTCCTGTTGCCTCGGGGAGGAAGAATAATGTAGGACAGGGAGCCGGTGAAAAGGCACTTAAGTAGAACTCTTTCCCCCCCGGGACATTACTCCCACACACACACACATCACTACCACATCCAGAATATCAGCCTCAGTCCCATTTTCTGCTAATTGAGATCTGAATGATGTTTCAGAAGGAAAACGTGTGTGTGTGTGTGAGTGTGAGACGGAGAGGGAGAGAAAAAGACAATGATTGAGTGTTTACGTGTGCCTAAAAGTTGCTACAAAATTCAATTTGAATACACTACTATGTCACAATGACAATGGGGCCACACAAACACATTATGTGCACAGAACAATAAAGTCATATTTTAAACCATATACAGTATTTTGTTGCCATAACTGTTTGCCTGATGATTCATGGGTGTTCTGCTTTTAATGCCTTGTACCTATTCAGATATGGCACAAACCACGCAGTATTTAACTTTGTTGTTTGCTGTCTATCTAAGCCTATGGTTGGAGAGTTTTGTTGACTCATTTATTCTCACTCAGTCTGTTATGGAACCTACTCACCAGCAAAGTCACATGGTACATTAGATATTGTTTCATCATTTGGCTTTCCGATTTGCAATGTAGAGGTAGATGTGGTTTTTAATGCCATTTCTAGAAAAAGTTCGAAAGAAAGCCATTTTTTCCTTTTATAATGAAAACCATGTTCTCGATAATGTCCTGGTTTTAGGGCTTGTTTCATCATACCATTCTTCTAGATTGTCCAATCTTTTTTTCTTTAGAAAGTGTGTTTATGACTGTCATGTCCTATGTAAACATGTATAGTTAACTATATGAGTTTACATGTGTTGTATTCTTTGCTGTCCTAGAGACTTCATTCTACATAACTTTGGTTGACACTTGTTGCTTTTAAATGTGCTTTATAAATGAATGTGACTTGACTTAAATGCATGTGAGGATTGCTAATCATACAGAAATATGTAGGATGTGAAATTACTCCTCAAAACCAACATACAACTGATATTGAAAAGGATTTGTTTCTGAGCTTGTCACACAACATCGGCAACCCAAACGTTCCTGAGCATATTTCCAGCTCTTTAGTAGCAGAACCAGCTCTTTAGTAGCAGGGCCGCAAATATATAACGTAGCAGAATAGTGGGTTAGCCTGGGACACGAGGAAACATATTGTTGCCAGCAATTGGCAGCGTAATTGTTTTGTTGCTCGGTAATGTGGATCCAATTATTAATTTGTAGAGGGGAACAGGAGAAAAGGGGTGCTGAGGATGAGCACTTTAAAAACTATTTGGAACGAGCTGAGATGGTGACACCGTCTTTAGCCGTCCATTGAGGACGATGGCGACGATGCTCCTCCGGTTAGTGGGTGTGGGTCAGGTGTTTTATGGGGCTGGGAGAGCCTCACACTCTGCCTGGGAGATGTAGGTTGGCATAATGCCAGCGTGGTTTTAACTGGCTTGCCACTGTGCTTTTAGGACGCTGAAACCTAAAGTTTAGCACTAAGGTTTCCAGAGGAGAGCCAAGGTTAGCCTTGAGAGACGTCTGATTTGGGAAGGCTTTCAAGATGTTTATGTGTTGCAAGTGTTCTAACCACATATGCAATATACAATTCAACATTGTGACGCTTAGGAAGAAAAACAATGACGGGCTCTTTATCTGTCCGAAGCTACGGGGACTGTTGGAGATCTGACCCATTGGATGTCACTGTCAGTCTGAAGTCAAGGTTGTCTCCCCTAGCCAACATTTACGCGAAACGCAGTGAGGCGATAGTTGGTTCATTTTAATACCTCTAGGGACCAGTTCAGCTCTGAGATCCCTTAATTACTTGGCTCGGTGTCACCAACAGGAGGGCACAGTAATATGATTGAGAGACTCTGAATGTGGTAAAAAAGGTTTGGTCGCTTTGCTTCCTGTTTCCTCAAGAACACGACAGCATAAGTGGTAGAGCAAAGCTATCCGGCAAGCACCTAAGGGATTCACGAATGCATTAGCCACCTCACATCACCAGGTCCGCAAGCTCACGTACACACCAACAACACAGAGCCAGTGTTCCCCGCCAGGACACTCATTAACGGCCGACTCTGGCGCCAGTAAAGTTGACTCTGCACCAACTTCCTGACCAGTCGCTGTGTGTTTGAAGTTAAAAATGAAGCAGCCTTTGAAGTGCAACATTGGTACACAGATTAAATGAAAACGTGGTCAGTTAGTCACGACGTCAGTCAGTCTAGGACTGAATGACGTGGACGAGGCGGTGTAAATAAACGTATTAGGTGATTATTTAATAGGATTAGCCCAATTTAATGGTTATCAATCACAATGAGACAAGTGAAACAACTAGAAACACTGCCAAACAATATGTTTGAGGAGTAAAAGTTTATAAATCACCGTTTCCAAAAAACTGAATGCAAAGATGTGCAAATCATGTATCCCTATATTTGATTTAAAATAGTACTAAGACCACATATCAAATGTTGAAACTGAAAAATGTAAATGCTTTTGGAAAAATCTTTTTCTAATTATGTATGTACTTCAGATGATGAGATCAACAAATGCGTTGAAAATGTATTATTGAAAAAGGTTATTCTTAAATTGTTGCACTATTTGCCTGCACAGTCTTTCGCTGAGTGATGAACCCCTCCCCATTTTTACTTCTGAAAGACTCATCCTTTCTGGAATGCTTTTTTAAACCCAACGATGTTACTAAACTGCTACCAGGTTTTTTTGCATTACACAACTTTTGTTGCCCCTGTCTTAGCTTTTTTTTACATGTTTTGCTGGTACTTTTGCTGGAAAAGTGAGCATTCATTTTTTATTTTTGAATGATTTACACATCATTAAGCTCCAAAGTTCCTGTGTGGAGACAGAAGAAGCTTCCTATGCGGTAAAGCTAGTGAATACTTAGCATCATATGACTCTTAAAATAATAGGCATACAGAACTTAGCATTAAAAGAAGTCAGCTCAGGAGCTCATGCTCTGTTTTTTCATTTACCATAGGGGATAGGTTACATTACAGACAGGAGCGGCTAGAATGTAGCAATGCATCATCTGTGACAACTTCAAGAACTTTTGTAGGTTGATGCAGATTTTCAGGAACAGATCAAATGGACTTTTGCCAATGTTCCCACGAACGGCTCCCATGAAATTATGAACAAAAAAACAATTTGTTTTGCAAATCAGAGAATGAATCATATGCATGGAGAGTGGGTGAGTCAAAGTTTTTCTGTGTAGATTGTGGTGTATGAAAGCACAGGACATGGACCCAAGGTGAAATTAAGGTGCCAAAGGCGTTTATTTACTGCGGCGTTCCTAACCCTCCCCACTCCCACTGGAATGTTCCGGGCCCGCATTTACCTTGCGCTTGCTCTCTGGTCTGGAACATTCCACCTCCCTCCCGGAGCGCGCTCTCCAAGGTGCTGAAACTCCGTGAGCGACGCAAGCCAGCTGAGGAGCTGATGGACCGGGCGCGCTACTGTGTGTGTGTGTGTGTGTGGTTGTTTCTAATGCCATGAATACAGTACTATGTACCTCCACAACTCCAGCCAAAAACGGTTCGGTACCAATCTTCACCCTTCATCCCCACTTCCTCTGCTTCTTTCGGTCAATAAGGGAAACCCTTTGTTCTAATATGATCCAGTCACTCCACTGTGGGATATACAACGGCTCCCATCCCCTGTTTCTCCTTCTCTCCCTTGCTTTTTCTCTCTCTTTGTCTCTCTCTCTCCCTCCATCATTCTCTTAATCCTACATGTTTTTGGGGCTTTTGAGCTCTTAATTGATACCTCCCACGACAATTCTTCTGCGACTGCATATTTCCGCGTATCTACTTTTCTATTCACGCGCACTTATAAATGCATATAAATAATGGATATCACCACAGCCTCCTCTGCATGTGATGGAGCCAGAAAACTCCCACGGAGATCCTCTGTGATAGCAAGGTGTGTGTTTATGTGCATGTTTCTGTGCTTACATGTGTGATTAACAATACCATCACGGTTTACGAAGACAGAAGGACAGTAGAACTTGTGGAGATGTGCAGGGTCTGTTTAACCTGAAATGTCAATATAAACCACACCCAAACTGACAAACACATAGACATCCAGACAGACAATTTAAACCCATCATTAACATGTGTGACAGCAAACAGGATTGTGAGGAACGTCTGGATCTTCTCTTTATTTTTCCTGCTCTCATGTAATTACTCTGTCCATCAGAACTATACGAAATTGAAAACAGATCTTCACCTTGTTTAATATTCCTCATCTTTTTACTAGCTTTGTAGTCACAGCCCTTTTCCTCCTTTCTCACTCCTCTCCTCACTCACTCCTCTCCTCTCTCACTCCACTCCCCTCTCACTCCTGCAGTCTTTCCAGACATCCACCTTTGTTAGAAAGAATTCCTAAAATGAATTCCAAAAACACGGTGCATTGAAAAGGTACAGTAGTTTCATTCTTCGGTTTCAAACAGCTGAGAACATAACAGATGTTGTGACTGAAAAATACATTTCATAGAGATTTAGATGGTGATGTTATTCCCTGTAATATTAAAAGTCACTGTATTCTGACACAAATACAAACTGAGCGACATGGCGGCCGCTTTCCCCGGACACCTAATCAAAACAGCTTGCCCGTTCTGACAACAAAGCCTGGCAGAGGGGAGAAATCAATAGGCGAAACCAAAAGCCATTTACCAACACTGGCAGGTAAGTAATACTGTGAAACACCATAATTACACTATTACAAGTTTATTATGGACATTTTCTGCAATTACAATGCACAAGCGTAGCAAATGTTTCAGGAAGTCTGCAAAAGGCTGCAATAATAAGACACATTGTGTGTGTGTGTGTGTGGATGTGTGTGTGTGTGCTGTTTTGCATGCATCCATGTCTGTTCTCCAGATGAGGGACCCGTTCCAGACCTACTAAGGTGTAACAAACACTTTGTCAGCCAGTCAGAGTGTTCTGTCTGATCGGCTGCAGATGGATCCCATTTAAAGCTATTAGTGGCCTTTTTGTAATCACATTCTTATCCATTGGGTTTTGATGCGGTGACGTTAATGGGCATTTCATTGGTCAGTCTTAGGAGACTGGAGCCATGCATATTTGATTGTGTCGATTTGTCTCTGTGGTTGAGTTACTGTCTCGCTGCGCAGAACAATCTGGAAATCAGTGAAATCTCGGAACCCCAGAAAACGATACGAAGACCAAGAGAAAAACCCCACCTTTTCATAAGACCGCACCTTTTCATAAGACCGCACCTTTTTAGTCAATCAAAGCAAATGTATTTTGTAAAGCCCATTTGATGTCAACAATTGTCGCCAAGTGCATTTACAGATATCCAGACTAAAACTTAAATGTAAAAAATAATGGATTTGTTTCCCAATCACAATTGTGCTTCGTTCCTAAGGCCCAAATGCGTAATGGAGGTGAAGGTAGTGTAAGGGAGGTGACGGTAGTGTCAGGAAGGTGACGGTAGTGTAAGGGAGGTGACGGTAGTGTAAGGGAGGTGACGGTAGAGTAAGGGAGGTGAAGAGAGTGGAAGGTAGATGGAGAGAGTGTAAGGGAGGAGGTGGGAGTGTAAGGGAGATGGAGGGAGTGTAATGGAGGAGGAGGACAGGACGGAAAGGGGGAGTGTAAGGGAGCAGAAGGGAGTGCGAATCCAAAAGTTCAACCAATCAGCATGAAAGGATCTGAACCCACCGTTCATGTGACTTCCAATCATTCCTTCCAAAGAGAGTGTTCACAGGGATAAACCTGCCCGGAATATTAAGTTAAATCTAAAATAAAACCATATTAAAAGATAAAAGATATAGTTAATCTGTTATAGTTTTAAATCTAGGCTGTGGTTGTCTTCTAGGTGCTACACAGGAGCACATAGACCACTGCGCCACCAGGGAGGAAAGACATATTCAACACCTCACACACACTCCTCACACACACTCCCTACACACATTTGATTTGCCTATAGTTGAAAGGATTATTGTTTGTAAGGGATTTGGAAATTCGTAAAAATACGACAGATGGTTTTGTTTGTTTTTAAATATAAACAATGTGTTTATTAGACCGTACATCTCCGTCTCTCCGTCTTGCCACTCTCGTTCACTACGGTCGATACGATATATCCCCGGTGCTATTAAAGTCCTTTAAATGGAGCCATAACATGAGCAAGGACTGCAGTTAGAATGGATCTGTGAATCCAAGTGAATTCCAGTACACTGGGGTGCAAGGCTGGATGAACGCCTGCTACTGAATACCACTTCAACAAAAGTTTCTGTGTACTTTCTGTGCAAATGGAAACTCTCTCTTCTCTCTCGCGGTAAGAGCTTGTGTCAGTGTGTGGGTGCTGGAGTGTGTGTGCGTTTGTTGTGTGTTCTCAGATGAGTGAGAGGAGGTAACATCCGACTAAGAACTGCATGCAGATACTCTGACTTCAGGAGTCAGGCCCCTTAAGTAAGCACATTAAATATTGATACATCTTGGTGACTGAATTGGTATTCCACCTCGTTGGAACAGACCTTTGTCCCCCAAGTTAATCACATTTAAATGTTTTCCATTATAAACCTGTTTAATATGTAGTCTCTTCTTTATATTCCACCTTTAAACCTCTGTGCTCTGGGAGTGAAAGGATACTGCTATTCTAATGATGAACGAGCCAATTAGCGATGTCCCTACAGAGACATTAGACAACTCATTTAAAGTTTTTTTTTAAACACTAAAACAGCAATCCCACTATACTCAAGAACTACAACGCATTCCATTGCATCCACCCATTTCACCTAATGATATTACAAAATACAATCTGAAGTTAGAACCATAATGCATATTTTTATCTTTTGTCTAAATACTCCAGAAATGTGAACAATTATGATGAGATGAGTGCACAGGATATACAACCAAATACAACAAGAAGCAGTGAAACTAAACATTCATCTCAGAGTAATTCTCTGGCCTCAGCCCACAGGATCGGATCATATAATAAATGTCATCTCCTATAGTGTAGAATTATCTGAAGACACTAACAATCAGTAACAAGTAAAGAGTTTTCTTGACAAAATGTGTGTGTGTACATTTTTAAGAGTTGGCATAGGTGGATAGATCCTTTTCCATCAGCGATTGCATCCTTATAAATTCTGTTTCACAGACTTTGAGTTCATCAGGGCTTGATAAAAATCTGTACTGATTTTTTTTTCATCCAAGACAAGGTTTAATCTGTGTTCACAAAAACATATTTTCCTAAATGTATTTTCCATGGTTGGAAAGACAGTGGATTATATTGTAATATCTATTAATATCCATTTCATATTTATGTAATGAAACCATCATTTACTTTAATAACAAATTATATTGAGCTAATGCAAATGTTAAATAGATAGTAATCTGTTACACTACCTTTTCTACTATCTATTAGACTCACCTTTTTATAAATCATGGAAAAACATTAACTCCAAATGGCACTATGGAAATTCAGCTTTCCGGACAGCTTTAATTTTGTCTCAGTTTACAAGCGCCTCTTTTAACCAAATCATTACAGTTTTATCCCAAATTCAAAATTGAGTTCTTGATGAAAGTTGAGAAATTAATTTTCCAACCATGAGCTGCCGTTTTGTAATACATGTATCATGTCTATATTAGGCATGCTTTGTTATATCAAAAGTGTTCCATTTAGAATATGTTACAATCCCACTGATTCTAGAAATGTGCCCCCATTCCTAAAACCAATAATTCTACTTTTATTCATGTTTAATAAGTCCTGTCCATTCACATTAAGATCACAAATGAAACACAGGCCAAATCTGATCTGCTTTGGAATCCTGAAACTGTAGGTCCCAACTACTAAAATCAAGAAAATAACACCCTGTTGAACTGTCATAACAACGGAAGATGCACATGTTTTCAGTAGCACAGTTTTAGAAAGGAATAGCCAAAACATTTATAGGACTTTTGTACATGGTTTGGGTCTTCCGTACTTCATATTATCATGTGTTGATATGGTTTGAGGGTTTATTTTTCTGCCAACCCAAATGTTTACAGGCCTTGTGATTCGAATACGAAATAAATGTTCAGGCTAAAAGAGGGTGGGTCCACCAATGAGATGCCAGGACCGAGAAGAGTTTTCACAGTGGGGATCAGGAATGTGTAAACATGTAAACATGATACATTGGTTTCCTGAACTCCAATGTTGATATATTTGTGTGTTTTTGCTGAATAATATATTTAAAAGATAATTTTTCAGTTTAAATGCAAAAAACTAAACACATTTCCAGCTCTATTGATGCAGTAAACAAAGAGCTTTAAAACCAGTCTGGTAGCGTTTTGAATTACATGACTGACAATAACAACAGAACCGCTAGGTTGGTATTTCTGCGTAGCTGTTGGCTATTTAATAGATCTGTCAAATTATACAGACAAAAGTTATATGTTTTCTCACAGTTTCTGATTTGAAAATTGGCTACTGTAGAAAAACAGAGCTGACTGTGTGGATGCAAAAACTCATAAATGTTATAAAAACACACTCAATATTTACTCTTCAGAACAAATCTGACACATCGGCCACCTACAGACTTTTCCTCCCACACTTCCCTTGCTCCCTCTCTCACATACTAGCTCTCTAAAGGCGAGAAAAACATTGCCAATACTGCTTGTTCGTGAGGTAATAGCATTAAAAAAAGTTTCAAGTGGAACAGTTTTCATGCACTTTGCATTCTCATATCCAATACAATATGCTCTTTTGGGTGTTCGTTGAAGATCACACTTGGAAGAACAAGGGGATGCTGGAGACACAGGTACCATTTAAAACACAGCCGTGGTCTATCGGGCAAACACTCACACATAACCCACTATACATTTTGAACCGAATCTCCTTGTGTTGCCTCTTTTGTCCCCTGTGCCATCCAAGTGTGAACTACAAGCCTGGTTGTCAGTGGTTGAACACTATATAAATGTAGCCAGGGGCAGGCAGAGGCAGGCAGAGGCAGGCAGGGGCAGGCAGGGGCAGGCAGGGGCAGGCAGAGGCAGGCAGGGGCAGCCAGGGGCAGGCAGAGGCAGCCAGGGGCAGCCAGGGGCAGCCAGGGGCAGGCAGGGGCAGGCAGGGGCAGCCAGGGGCAGGCAGCGGCAGGCAGGGGCAGGCAGGGGCAGGCAGGGGCAGGCAGAGGCAGGCAGGGGCAGCCAGGGGCAGCCAGGGGCAGGCAGAGGCAGGCAGAGGCAGGCAGGGGCAGCCAGACTCACTCCCCAATAATGCAGTCCGATGTACGAATGAACTGTAACATCTTATATCAAACAAGAAAAAAGAATGTCTGCCACTTTAGACTCCAATAATAGACGTTGCAAATCACAAGCTTCCTGTCAGAGCAGAAGCCATTGATTGTGAAAGTGTGAAAGATTGATATATTGATTTCCATGGAAAGAAAAATATATGCGATTGCCAGAATTTGTATATAATATACATGTATATAAATTGAGAAAGAACTACATATTGGTATGTATTGTTTCCTTGACACATCCTGATTTTATTTGTTGTCACTTGATTGCTTCCTTTGTATTGCGTTGTATTGTGTGGTGTTGTATTGTGTGGTCATGTTTTATCTGAGTGATTTATGTGTAGAACCAGACACATTTCATCTGACATGAAGGCTAGGACTTAAGGTAGAAAGTAGAATGAATGAGATCCGGATGATAACAGGTAACAGAAAGCGGGTGCTTCCCCTCCAGAATCTCTTTCCAGAATCCCACCGTGTTTATGTGCTTGTGTGAGATAAAACCGTAGTAGGTAGCTCGCTGGCTTCACCCATATCACATCACCTCTGAGGCTGGTAGGCTCATACTCTGAATACTGAGTGGCTGAAACTGTGCTAATAACAATTTATACTATGGGTCTGACAGGAAATTAATAGCATTTATCACTGGTTTATAGTGGCAATAAGGCATTTCAGGGTTTTGTGGTTTTTGGTCAATATAGCCAAGTTAAGGACTGCATCCAGAAACATTGCGTTGCATCTGAGGTTTCTGTTCAATTATAAAGAATATTAAACAAACCCCAGAAACACAAAGCTGAAGATTGAGAAAAAGGCAGTTTAGACACCAAATAAATATTCATGAAGCCTCAAATACTCTACATACACACATCTGCACATGCATGCATGCTCAATGGTCCCTGGCCATCTGCGTTCAACATTTCTAGGGAACCTATTTAGGATCTTTGGACCCGCATCAAGCAACATACCACACACACACACACACACACACAGACACACATTAGTGTCATTGTGAGAAAATCCGAGAGGGGCAATGAAAAGATTGTGGTGTCATTGACCTGACAGAGTAAATTCATCTCCATCTGCCATTTATCCATTAAAATGTCGAAAACTCTGTTCATCATTCTTTTGCTCCCATCCATCCATCACCTCTCTACCCCTCCTTCTTTCCCTCCATCTCTCCCTCCTCCTTCTTCTGCATCTCTCTCTCCTCTTTCACCTCCATCTCTACCTCAATTTTCCTCTCCCTCTCTCCCTCCTCTTTCTCCTCCCTCTCTCCCTCCTCTTTCTCCTCCATCTCTCCCTCCTCTCTGCCTTTCTTCAACAATCCATCTCTCCATGGTGCTGTTCGTTGACTGGCAGCTTGCCTGAGGATCTTGCCCTCTTCCCCTTCCCTTGTGTGTCAGCCAGGACTGTTGTACTCACCATTGGCTTCCTTTCCCAGCCCAGCTGCTCACTCTAGCTTATTCTCTCCTCTCCCATTCATTCTCTCTCATCCTGCTTTTTTGTGCATGTCCATCTACTGTTCCTGTTTCTTCTTAGAATAAAGAGAAGTGTCAGAGAAGAGCGTCAATGTGTGTCAGAGAAATGCCCGATTCGAGTTTGATGTGTCAGAGAAAAGTGTCTCAGTAAAGTCAGATGTGTCAGTGTGTCAGGGACTGGTTTACAAGATCTAAGCTTGGCAAAGAATTAAATAAACCAACAAATAAGGGCTTGTTTACATTACAAGAAGTATTCGATATGTCCTGGAAAATGTAACGTAGTTTAAATAAGTCCTGAAAGAGAAGGATTACAGAAGTAGCAATAAAAGACACAAAGAACAAAAAGAGAACAAAAAGCCTTGAAGAAAATAAAAGATATGAAAAATTATGATGAAAATAATTTAGGGGAAATTAGATAGAATGGGGTGAAGAGACACCTCAACTCACACAATCACTTGTAAATGTTTCTATCCCTCTTGGGAAAGTAAGAAAGCCATGTTCCCTTAACCCTAGTCCTAGCCCTATCACCCAAACTTAACCGTAACCCAGAATGCCTAAATGTAAAATTCACCCTAAATCTAACGCTATCCCAAAATGCATGTTTTAACCTAACCCAAACCCATGAGCAGTATTCTCCCAGTGGGGACCAGGCAAAAAACCTGGGAACCAATTTTCCAGGTTTTACTTTTGTGGGCACATATAAATACGGGCCTGGATCAAACACATACTATTGATATGCGAAGAATACAAGGACAGAGCATGAAGCTGTAATAAATCATAAGCTGCTTTTTCCTCGTCTTTTCCCAACTAAAATGTCTATCCATCGCTTAAGAAATGCAAACCACTGAGGGTCACACGCCACGCAGACAACACACACACATTTTGGGGACTAAGTGTGTGTACACAGACAGCCTGGGAGTTGTTTACACTGGAGCATGACAGACACAGAGAAAGGATGTTGTGTGTGTGTTTGTGTGTCTGCACGATACACACTGTGGTGAGAGAAAGTTTGGAATCCTGTTCTGAATTTTCTGTATAGCAGCAATGGGTTGACAAAAAATGCACGTGATCAGTTCAGTATAACAAGAAAACAATTGTACATTGAATTAATTTGTTAAGTAAATAGATCCAACGTTACATGTCTTTGTATGTGAATCTTAATATTGGACTCAAACGCCTTGCATGCACTGAACACATCAACATTGTTCAGTTGTAGAACTGCAAACCTGTTGGATTTATTTGCAGGGTTTTGGGGGTTAAAAATGACAAATAACCAAAATAAATGAAAGTGTGAAAGTTACAGAGACTACAACAAACATGGTAGAATGCTAACTTGCTCTTACCCTTCCAAATAACCGAAAGGTTAAGATACCATGGGGTATGAATGTCCTCCAGATCTCAAGTACCAGTACATAGTTTGGACACACCTGGGAATTTCTTAATTTTTACTATTTTACTGCTCTAATCACTGTTGCAGAAAACAGTGATCAAACGGTGTTAAGCATTTTAAAATAATTGCACATTAATGCATAGACTTTCACAGCCCTTTATACTGTACAGTATACTGTATTTACACCGTATGTTCCATTTCTTTTAGCAGGGTCAGTAAATCTTTTTAGGGCAGATTAAGATCTGGTTAAGTTTTAGGTCAGATGTATGTATTTTACTGACTGTTTTACCCCCCCTGTTATAGATCATACACCATTTGGAGGGGAAAGGTTATAAAAACCAGGGAGAAATGGAGAATCCCAGGAAGATAGAAATAGAGAGAACAGAAGATGGACAGAGCGGGAGAGAGAAAAGCAGAGTGACAGTCTACTGTATTCTTTTCTATTCATGCACAACTTTCTGCTTATGTCACCTGGCTCCTAACTCTCAGATGAGATTTAAAGCTGCACCATCTAGATCTGTCAGATGGCAGGGAGGGACTCAAATACCTGCACACACACCACACACACACACCAACACCACACAAACATGAGTGAGGGAATATGATGAGGAGAGGCTTACACGTTTGAGAGGAACCAGATCAAGTTTGAGCCAGCTAAAGTCCCAAGGAATTATAATAATAATACAGTGAATTTCAATAGCACATCTCTACAGAGATAATCAAAGTTATTTACATATAAAGTATGAGCACTCCTCTCACGTTCACCACAATCGCTGAGCACCCAACTTGGTCGCACACAGTGACCAGTTTCCTGCCAGTCATCTCACTGCACCTCGGCTACGAGATGGAGAAGCGTGGAGTGAGATAGAGAAGTGTGGAGTGAGATGGAGAAGTGTGGAGTGAGATGGAGAAGTGTGGAGTGAGATGGAGAAGTGTGGAGTGAGATGTGCATTAACAAGTAAGAGAATCATCTGTGTCCGGAATGGTGCCACATTGAGAATACGTGAGGACAACTCTGTGGACATCCGTTCTGTTATAATAAGTGCCATGGGATCTTTAGTGACCACAGAAGGACCATCCAGTTATCTGAAAGGCCACACTATATTGGGCAGAGCACACTCTATTTGTACTTCTATTTGTTCCTATGTGCATTGCAGTCCATTGAAAGCTTCAAATTCTTTAAGAAACACATCGTTCAAAAAATCATCTTGTCTAAAAGTGACAACATAACTCAGACATCTCCACCAATCACAATCTCATTCAAAATGAGGTTCAGGTGTGCTGTGTGCTGTTTGGGGAGGGGAAAGCCTTTCTCAGCAGAGGTTTGCGAAGTGGTACTTCTATTTTGGTTCTGAGCATGTCCCAATGAAGTTTTAAGAAGATAAGTAATTGTCTCTTATTTTGTGTTCTAAAACAGTTATATTTTGTCGTACTGTTTAAAAGATTTTGAGTGGATAATCTTCTGAGTGCATCTATAAGGTCAGGTATTATTTCCCACTGATGAAGTTAAATGTTAAGCTTTGGGATAAGGTTAAATGTAGGTATTCATTCTGAATATAATATGAAGGCATAATAAACAATCAGGCTTGACTTGTTACTTGTTATCTGGATCACTGTCACCTGAGATGGATCCTATTAACACTCGTCTTCCACACACAGTTACTCACACACACACACACACACACAGATAGCCACAGCTAACAAGGTTATTTCTAAACACATCCTGTGCTGGACACAACAGCTGTCGTCTTCATGTCTTTTAGATGCCACTCAACCCCTTAGAGTGAGTGCGTGTATATAGAAGTGTGTATGTGTTTATCTGTGTGTATGTGCGTATCTGTGTTTATGCGCGTACCTGTGTGTACGTGTGTATCTGTGTGTATCTGTGTATCTGTGTGTATGTGGTGACCTTGTTTCCCTTTCATTGAGGACAAAAAGTGTAGTGAGGATTAGACTTGGTGTTAAGGTAGGGTAATAATGAAAGGTTAAAGTTACTGTAATTACATTATCGATCCTTATTAAGATAGAAATTCAGGATTGTGTTTGGGCATGTCTGCATGTGTGTGGGCATGTCTGCATGTGTGTGGGCATGTCTGCATGTGTGTGGGCATGTCTGCATGTGTGTGGGCATGTCTTCATGTGTGTGGGCATGTCTGCATGTGTGTGGGCATGTCTGCATGTGTGTGGGCATGTCTTCATGTGTGTGGGCATGTCTGCATGTGTGTGGGCATGTCTGCATGTGTGTGGGCATGTCTGCATGTGTGTGGGCATGTCTGCACGTGTGTGGGCATGTCTGCTATTGGCCTACAAAATATTCCGGGTTCCAAATAACAAGTGTTACTATCTGAAGATGGGGTTTTAATGAGCAGCAATGGGGGCAGCAGTGGCCAATCAGACTTCAAGAAACCAGACATCTGAAGGCTGTCGAGCGCATTAATTACATCTCTGATTGATCCTGGAAGATTATTCAGGGGACGTTGGGAGGTGTGTGTAGAATGGGCATTGGAGTGTGTGTGTGTGTGTGTGTGAGCATCTGTGCCTTCATGCATGCATAAATACATGTTTATGTGTTTTGGACATAAATATAATGATTATATGTCACAAGACAGGGTTGAAAGACTTACTCTTCAAAAGTTTGGGGTCACTTAAAAATGTCCGTGTTTTCTATGAAATATAGGTGCAATTAGTTTCATATATATATATAGTCATTGGCAATGTTTCTCATTTGAAATAATTATTCCTTAAAACATAAAAAAAACATTTTCTGAAATTACAGCCTTGCGGTCCTTTTGAATTCTAGTTGTCAATTCATGGAGGTAATTTGAAGAGAATTCACCTCATGCATGCCGAAGCCACCCTTATAAGTTGGATTGGCTTGATGGAACCTTCTTACGTATCATACGGTCACGCTGCTCCCACAACAGCTCAGTAGGTTTGAGATCCAGTGAATGTGCTGGCCGCTACTTTAGTAGGTGGACATTGGCTCCAATTAATTGGCGTCCACAGTGTATGACATGGATCTGCAAAATGGAGTGATAGCCATCCTTCTTCAAGATCCTTTTTACTCAGTACTCATTTCACCACAACCAAAGCACCCCCAGACCATCTGTGTAATTTGATTAAATAGCTGTTCTTGTTTCACGGCAGAGGAGGCCAATGTCTCGAAATAGACATGGTGGAACTATATTTGTGATCCCAAAAGATCTGTTATCATCATCATCATCATCATCATACATTGTGTATAAAGCAAAAACTGCTTTTCCGGATTCTCAGCAGCTCAACATTGGTTGTGAGAAGTTTGTCCCAATACGCTGTTCTGAGTTTTGACTGTTCTGTGTACCTAAAAGGGCTATAATTGCAAAAGAGATGTGTAAAATGGAAAATGTATCTAAATGCATAAATCCTTAATGCACTGTCAAAGAGCATGGCACACTCACTTTAAGAGAGCAAGGTACAGCTAAAGTGTGGGAAATATTAGCATCCAGCTAAATATTAATATATGTAAATGATGGGATATATTGCAGTGATGGATTCTGAATGTTCCCTTTTCTGTTCCCATGGGAGACATTGGGGGTCTTTTGAGGATATCATTAATTGTAATTTGCTCTTATTTCACTAGCCAGGTTTAATACAGTTAAAACAAATATAACACTCCCATATATACACAGATTTGACGGTTTATTTTGATAGAGTTTCAAGAGTGATTAGGGAGCACATTCATGATAGTAAATATTTGTTTTTGTTATCTTTGAATGAGTATTAGTATTATCTAAGCCAGGGCTTCCCACGTTTTGTATTGCCTTTGACCATGTTATCATAAAATATGGGAAATTGTTTTCAATTGACATGAAGTCATAATACATTTTGTGAACCTTTGTTTATTGAATCGGAACATTTTATGCCTTGATGTTGGTCTTTGAGCTGCAAAGCATAGACAGATTTATAAAAGTCTGTGTCCTGAAATTCCCAGAACAAAATTCAGAAACCAAACTAAATTAGAGAGGTCTGGCCAGTCTCTGCCCTTTGAAAAAAAAACAGAGCATACGACTTTGTCATAGAAAACCACAAGAAACATGGTCTTGTCATTTTCACACAGCTTGCCTAGTTTTCCAACATACGCGATTTAACTTGGGCGTGAATGGTATGATATTAAACATGGAATAATCCATATGTAGGTATCCAAATATATTTTACAAATATATTTATTAACAGATTAAACGTTGGGGAAGGGTTGCTGCTATGTATTTTTAAGAAGTACTTTAAAAAAGTTACAAATATTTTTATTTTATGTTTTTTATCATGGGAATACAAACAACAACATGAAAAGTTCAGAGTGAGTTGGAGTTCATCTTTCTGGACCTGTCACGGCGCCTCCTGATGCCGTACCCTCTCCTGGTCGCGTAGCACCCAGGCGTTCGACGTCGCCGGCCTTTTAGTTGCCATCGTACTCGTATGTTCCTGTTATGTGTGTACGGTCGTACTCAGTACGCTACTGCAATAGTATACGGGAAGAGAATAAAGAGCATCTGTAGCCAACCGCCTGCGTTTTGGTCCACGTCCTTACACACCTCTGACAGGACCTGGTGATACACTACAGTCACAGCTACCAGGCTTCTTCCTGACAAAGGAGGAGAAAAGAATAGATGATCATATCGAGATAGGGAGTTCTTGGGGTGGCAAAAATATAGGGGAGGTGAAACAGTAAGGGAGATTTTAGATAAAGAAATTGTAATGAAAAAGATAATATACATTTATTAACACTTCGGGACCTCATTATTTCTTAGACAAATGTGTGTGAGTAAGGAGATACAAAGCGAGGGAGTAATAGATAGAGAAAAAGTGCAGACAGGGGTAAAGAAAAGTTTGGGAAATGAGGAAAGTGGAGAAAAGTTGATGGAAAGGGAGCTAAGGAGAGAGACAGAGAGAAAGAGCAGGAAATAAAGAGGGATTGAAAGTGTGCCTCTGTGATTTCCCTCTCTTCACGCCTCTGCTACCTCAGCAATCTGGGAAAGAAATGATATTTCTGATAATTCATCAAACAGGAAAGAACATTACCTACATCTCTCACCACACACACACCCACACATACACACACACAAAAATAAGCACCTCAGCACTGGTTTTATTAGATTAGTGGAGAATGATTCTACTCCTCCATCCTTAGAATTCTATTATACAACTATCATCTTTAATGTAAATCACATCCATCACATTGTATTTAAATATATAGCACATTTTGCAAGGAAATTTGAAACAATTGCTTAATAATTACTTGTACCAGACCTGTAAGAGCAAGCAGTTCTTCCAAGCCTTCCACTTCCCTCCCTCTTCTAATACCAGCCTCCCTACTTCTAATACCAGCCCCCCTACTTCTAATACCAGCCCCCCCCTACTTCTAATAACAGCCCACCCTACTTCTAATACCAGCCCACCATTCTTCTAATACCAGCCTCCCTACTTCTAATACCAGCCCCCCTACTTTTTAATACCAGCCCCCCC